>MU158773.1:2632296-2656028 GCA_015888305.1 Antheraea pernyi | reverse complement strand
TGCGTTGCCAGCCTGTGTTTGGGGGGGAGGGGGATGGGATTGGGAGTAGGGGGACGGGAGGTGGGCATCCGACGCTCTCACTGACCGAACGAAACGCAACAATACAAGCATTGTTACTTCACGTCAGTTTTCTGTAGGCCGGGTGGTACTCCCCCCGGCGAGCTGATTCATTCATGCTGAAACTAGTTATAGCTTCAGCGTTTCTCTAATTTGGGATACACGCGCAGCCTAAAAGGGGACTGCCTCGTCAGTTCAGCTGTCGAAACACACCTATATGTGCCTGGCGATAGATTTTCAACTCGAGGGTGGTAGCTATCCACAGAGCCTTAGAAAAAGCCCTGCCTGATATGGCTTCAATGTGATGATTTCCTTTACCAAAAATTCAGACTCAATTGCAAAGAAAAAAAAAAAGTACACAGCAAGGATATGGTTTCCCCTATATGTGTGGTAGCTGTGAGCCATTTAGCCTGGAGTAGTCTACAATCTCCCAGACTAAACGCAGTTAAATAACTATTATAATGTTAAGTGTTCTATTTTAAGATAAATTCTGCCCGCGACTTCAAACGCGTGGAGTAGTTACCTTGAGCTAAAGCTAATACGCAGCGGAAGCTCTCAAAAGTAAAAAAAATAATTTTGAAACATTCTTTATTGGTACTTCGCTTCTATTAGTCGTAGCATGATGATATATAACCTATAGCCTCCTCGATAGATGAGCTATTTAGCACTAGAATTTTTCAAATCGGACCAGTAGTTCCTGACATTCAACTTCTTCTTCTTCTTACCCTTATCCCACATAAATAGGGTCGGTACAACATGTTTCTCATTGTTGTGGTATATGATTTGGCTTAATTTTTACGATCGGCCGCCTGCCTGACATTAACCTTCCTTGGGATTATTTTGTTGTAGCATTGTATTTATGATTATTATTATATAGTTACGAAGTCTGATGGGATCTTTCAGCCTTATAACTTTTCTGTAGGGTTTAGTTTTGGGGCTATTTATAGTGTCTGCTTGAGCGGCACCACCGTTCCTGTTACAAACGAAGTTCTTCAAGATTGTGGTTTGCTTTGCTATATTGCCATTTTTATGTAACAGAAAACTAGCCAACTTTAAACTATTCCCGAGGACTGCATTTTCGGATTCGTGGGTTCAGAGTTTTGTCAGTAATAATAATATAATATTAGATACCATATAAAGATAATAATATAAAATATGAAAACTATAATAGAAATATAAGTGCAAATAAAATTACATGTCAATTCAATCATTCAACCAAACAAACAAACCCTCCAGCTTTATAATATTATATTCTACATTTACATTAACAAAATTTTTCTTAGTGTTAATTATATTTAATTCACAACCTTAACTAATTCCCCTGAAGACCGGTCGAGTTTCGCTCGTGCGGTTTATGTAGCTCAGTTTGATTTTACTATGAATAGTAAAAGGCAAACCTTTTAGCGGGCTCGATTAATTATGTATAATTTGTTTATGGAAGCAGAATACGGAATATACACGGTAATTGGTTTCGTATAGTGTTTATAGTAACATATGAGGGTATAGGAGAACATTATCTATTACTATTTTATGTAATACTAGCTGTGCACGCGACTCCGTCCGCGTGAAACCTAATTTAAAAAAACAATGACTAATAAAGTTATCTGAATGTATTAAGTCCATTTACTTATATACTTGTCTCTCGTACTTAAGTCGCGTCCTCATTAAAATTACAATAACTGTTGATAGAGTGAACCGATTTTAATGAAACCAAGACTAAATGTTACTCGAAGATATGCTTTATTATCGTAAACGTAGCAGTGATGCGTGTTCATACAAACATACAGACATTTCTAAAAATGATTGAAATGTTTTTTATTACTTATTCCAAGACACCTATACAAAATTATTTTGCAAAACTCTAAAAAGCAGTAACACGTTAGATTTTCATTCTTATTATATGTTTGGATAATTATATCTAGCTGTTTGGAATACTACACATTGATCGTATCGTAACTGTCGCAGCAAAGTACTAATTCCATACTAAGATTGAGCTTGTAGCGAAGGAAGTATGGAATGGAGATAAAGCGATTTTGTAATTTCTACATTCCTGTTGCAAGTTTACCGTTCAACATCTAAATTATGTCCTATTTGTATGTCTTCAGTTACATCATAACTTAACATAAGGATAGATTGTTATCAAGCCTTGAAACCTATGAGGAATAATAAAATACTATATATCCGGTCATAAAGACCGGTTTTTGTACTTCAAGCTTAACAGTCAGTCAACGTGTATATATGCCTTAATGCCGAAGAGTATCGTCGTGGTATTAATAGATGGTAATACACTCTCACTCTCACACTTGATGCACTCGCTAGTAGCTACACTGTTTATGGTCACAAGTTTTTCTTCTTACTCTTGTTCCATTTGATTAGGGTTGGTTATTATTTTACGTAGTCGACTGCTATCAACTTTAAAATTTCTTACAATATTTATATGTATTTTTTGGAATGAAGTCAAGAGTTACATAGTGAGAAGTGGTACTTCTCTAAATGAATAATTATCAAGTGTACTGAAGAACTATGTAATTTAATCCCTTTAATCCCTTCCTCTCCTTTTCATAAGCGAACCCTCGCGCTGGTCTTCGGACCCATAGTTTTATGGTAAATCCTATCTGGGCATGGAACAATCTCCCGGCCAGTGTGTTTCATCCTTCCTATAACATGGGGTCCTTCAAGCGTAATGTGAAGAGACATTTACACAGGCCGGCATGATCGCGGTGACCGGCGAGGGATAGCGTATCTCTCGGTAGTAGCCATTGTTTTTGGATTGTACTGTGCTCACCGTCAGGCACAGTGCAGTCACTTTGATGTGCTACAATTAAAAAAAAAATGCTATAGAAATCTTATTCCAAAATAGCTTTGATATATACTTCTTCGCAGGTTTACCCAGCAACCAACTACCATCAGTACCGATAGAGGCACTCACGCGTCTGTGGAAGTTAGACCGTTTAGATTTGTCTAATAACAAAATACATACTTTGGATCCTAGTTCGTTTAAGGTACGTTATTTTTAATTGTTAAATCTTGTCTATACAATGTTACATAACCATATTTACATCGTGACTATAATTTAATTTATTGTTTGGTGTGAAAATACTAATGAAAACAACAATTCCAGTTATCTACGGTATATATTACATGTTAGTATTAAATAATATTTTGGTAATACTAGAAAAGATGAAATACATTGATTGTTTGAGAAGAATTGTAAAAGCAATCATAACTTATATACTAATAAAGTGCCATTCGTATTTATTTCAGGGAATCACGAATTTAACATATTTGGACATAAGCGACAATCAGTTAACCGATATATCTGCCGAAGCCTTAGAACCATTGGTAAAGTTGAGTGTATTGAAGCTTAGAGGAAATTTGTTGAAAGTATCTGCATTGAATGCTTTAAAGGTAATAGCGAAAATTTAAACTATCATAAATTTTAACGTTTCTTCAATACATATGTTGAATAAAACCATTTATAGAATGTCTTATTTTACTTTTATGAACCTTTGTGAATATATATGAGGATGTATCAGTTAAAAAGATATTTGCAGTACTTTGAAATTTGTGTCCACAAAAGGTCCCTTTTAGAATGTATATCACTAAAATGTATTGGAAAATGTAAAATATAAACTGCTAATTTAATCTGAAAGCATAATTTAATTTATTTTACAGTCAGTTCATACGCTGAGAGATTTAGACCTTTCCAGTAATGCACTAGAAGGACCCCTCGGACCTACCACTGTGCCTTCTTTGAGTCAATTGTCAACTCTTCAATTATCAGACAATACTTTTGCTAGTATACGTCGTGGAGCATTGGCTGGTAGGTCACACATATTTGAAATCCATTAAGGAAATTTCACATACTTTAGTTGTAAATTAAGTTGGTATATCAGTGTGTTGTAAATATCCCATCCCGAGTTACAATTTTATACCATGGTTATGTCTCAGTCTTTGTTTGTGTGTATCATCTTTTCCAGTACGTAATTTAATTAGAATAATATGAGTATTGAAGCGATGATGGTTAATTGATAGCGTGTTCGGACACCGCGTCGATGGACGTAGGTGCGAATCCTAGCTACTGAATCGGAGCTTTCAATGAAGGAAAATATGGTCATGAAATCATGCCATGATGGTAGGGGTTGTTCTAAGTTCGCCTGACTAGCTACCACCATTAAGTTGAAGCACCTGTGGGCGTGTTCCAGCAGCTGCACTGGAGAGCTAGCCTCCTCTAAGTTTTATCATGATTACCATCTTAGTCCAGTTCGTCTTCTAGCATCACATGAGATTCTCAACAATCGTTAGAACTTATAAAGAACAAAAAAATAATTAAAATATATATTAGAATTTATTGCTAATATTCAAGATTACATTTCAGGTTTGACGAATCTAACAACTTTAAATTTACACAATAATCAAATAGATGTTCTGGAGGACTATGCATTCAAGCATCTAACGAATTTGACTCATCTTGACCTATCACATAACGAGATCGTAGCAGTTTCAGGTAAAATTTACAAACTGTTAGAAATTACTTCTGTTTGACAATAAGTACACGAAATCGGCATTGTTTCCTACGATATATACAGGAAGCGAAAAGACAAAATATTAAAGTCTATTTTGAATTTGCAATGTGCTGTATTTTTTATTTTCATATTTTTCAAACAATACGATAAACTTTTGGTATATTAGCACACACATTCATTGTAGAATTATACTGATTGTTGAGAAATGTTTTAGATGGAAATTAGCAGTACACAAAAGTAGATTGATAGAATGTTTCACTTAAAATTTATGCACATTGTATTCAAAGCTATTGTTACTTTAGGCTAGGAACTACAATTAAAGTTTGAGAATGTGGAAAATTAAGTATTATATTTGCCCATTACGGTATTACCAATATAACAATTTGTAGTAGTTTAAAAATGAATAATATTACAATAAAGACCTTAAGTGCCAATAAAAGAGACAGTTTTATCTTCGGGTTATATCTTCATATAAAATGTTATTAAGTCCAGTTGAGTTAAATTGAATGTTAAAAATGTTGACGTGAAAAGGGATTGTATACCGTCCCTATCATCCAATAAGCATTTAAAAAATGCTGATATTTTAATTTCCGGTTGCAAATTATTGAATCCTAAGAGACGGAGCAAATAAAGAAAGACGTAGCTTTTCTTTAAATATATTTTGTTAATAAACCTAACAGTGAAGTACTAGACTAGATTACTTTTGATAAATAATTGTTTTAATTTTTTGTACCTCTGTCGTCGCTTTTTAATCTTACGACGGAAGCTGTGTAACTAAGAATGACCTATAAAAACTCGAGTAGGAATATTATTTTATATGAGATCAAATATTGGCGTAATTTAAATAGTGAAGACTTTTAGTATCTCGTTGTAATAATTGGGATTGTTTTTAATAAACTTATCTTTGTGGGTTTTTTTTTTACAGGAGGCAAATAACTTGATGTTAAGTGATCACTGTCATCCATAGACACAAGCAACACATGGGAGAAGGAGTGGGGAGGGGAACGGGTGATGGGGTGGGCTTCCGGATTTCTCACTGACCGAACGAAACGCAACAATGCAAGCACTGTTACTCCACCGTCGGTTTTCTGTGAGAGGGTGTACTATCCCGGGCGAGACGACCCATTCATGCTGAAATCAGTAATAGCCTCATCGTGGCTGTACCACCTACTACAAATGATAAAATCAAACCATATGAGTACTAATTGTAAAGATTTTCGTTCGAAATATTTGTCAATGTCAAAAATAATCGAGGATTATTTTACAGGTGCATCATTAGCACAACTGACACATTTAATTCGTTTAGATTTGTCACATAATTTCCTACGATCACTATCAGCTGAGCCCCTGAAATCTCTCCGAAGTCTTGTCGAGCTATTTCTACATGATAACGATATATCTATGATAGATGATGGGGCACTGGCACTGCACAAGGATCTTGGACGATTTACCATTGAAGGTAATGGCGTTGGGATGATACGCGTTTTCTTGTGACCCATTGGGTTTAAGAGCACCTAACAAGTGCCTAACAGTGTACTGGAATGATTATTGATTGTACTGATAAGACCTTGTTTAGTTAATTTGTTTTTCTTTTGTTTGAAATGATTATGGCTCAGTGTGAGCTTGTTCGGATACCGACAGGTTCAGGTTACTACGAGTGAGCCGGTTTGGTAAAGGGAAAATGTTATAATTATAGCATAGCATAGGGATTTTTCTAAATCTTCTTGACAATTGTTAGCCAAGCTCTTATAGATTTGTTTCGGAAGTTGCAATTTACTGGCACAGATCTCTTTTATGTGTAGCGTTTCAACTATTTTAGAATAGATCATCATTTAATATCAGATGAGGTTATATAGGTTAAATAAATACAAAAAATAAACTTTATCCATTCTTCTTTATTAACTTATAGGGTTATAATTATGTACGTATTTTCTAGTAATCTTATCTCTATTAGATCAGTTTCAATTAATTATTTGTACCATGTGTTTTTGAAGTGAAACTTCTTTAGAATCGTTGTGATTTAAAACCGGATGCAACGGAAAAACGACAGGTAAAAGACACAAATACAAAAATTAGTGAGCTAAGCGTGAGAGAGCAAATGTCAGTGTGTATGTATATTGCACACTGTTTAATACTTGCTTGTATTTGAGCATTTAACGTATGTTAGTGTATGTGAAAAGTACGTGAGCTAATACTACTGTACATTGTATGTGACTGCGTATTACAGCTTTTTAGTAAGAAGTCAGCGTGGTGTGTTATTATTTAACAGTGTTTGTGAGTATTTTTATATCTTGTTGTGCTAAATAATAAATTCATTTTTAAACAAATAAACTTTGTAATTATCCTACCCTTGTTATATATATTCATCTCATTCTTTTGCCGATTTACTGAATTTTCATTTCTATCGTGTGTGAATCGCACACACACTTTTTTTTATATTTTAAGCTTAAAATTGTCCTTCATCCGTCCTGCTTGTCGATTTTATAATGTACCAGAATTACTCGCACTACTAAGATTGAAAAATGCAATGTATATAACCTTTAGTATTTTTCTGTCTCTTTGGGTGATCTAGATAACCATTCGTATTCGTATATATGAAAAAAATGATTGCTTGACTTATAGAGTACAATTTTATTATTTTTATTACCGTATTTTTATTGTTGACCAAACTTATAGGCAGTGTGTCTCAAGAGAGATATTTGTCGATGCTCGACATTTGAGCGAGGTGACGTCGTGACCTCTTTGTTCCGACCCTTCAGAACGCCACGCTGTTATTGTTGCATGACTTTTAACTATTTCGCCTTTTGTGCCTATATTTTATGGGCTTTTGTTGAGAAATATTTTCGTGCTTGTAATATTACACCTCCATTGATTGTAAGTGGTATAAGGTTATTTTTTATTCCCCATCGTGTATTTTAATTTTACTGGGATTACTTATTTAGTAATATCTATGTATATTATCTATTATGTTGTAATAATAAAAAAATATGTTAGTTACTATGAAAAGATAAACCAGATCGAGTTTCTTGCCGTTTCATCTCGATGACTGGGTTGTTTTCCGAACCGGTGGTAGTTTTGACGTTCATAAGTGCCTTCTCAGGGCCTAAATTGAATAAAGAGTATTTTGATTTGATTTCTGTTTTGATAAGATTGTGCCCACTCGTGCTTTAAACGGATATAATGGGCTTATTGATCTGGTGTAACAAATTATAATCAAGGGATTAAAATACTCTGCAAGCACTCTTTGGCCATTTTGATATTTACAGTTCTTTAGTAGTCAAAGAACTTCATAAGTGTCTATATATTAAAAAATGGTTTCTTTTTTACATGTACTTTTAAGCTTGTGACATTTTTTAACATAATAAATGAAATAATATGCTGTACATTTTATGAAATAGATTTCATTGTATAAGGAATAATACAGTATTGGTTAATAGACTCGCAAAAATGTATAATTTTTAACACGCTTTTATTAGCTTCACCTGTATGTATGTATGTAACCGACCCCTTTGAGCTCGATTTTGTTCTACTTTGATTTAATTCAAACTTTGCACACGTGTCAAAGGTCCATGACAATGTAATAATCCGAATAAAAAGTTAAAAAATAAAAAAATAAAAATTTGTTTATTAGTTTTTATATTTTTGTTTTTTAGTTGGATTTTTTATGAAAGCGTTTTTTTTTAGTTTTTATAAACTGTTATTTTTAGTCATTACATAGTATAAAACAAAATCCCCTACCGCATCTGTCTGTCTGTTCGCGATAAACTCAAAAACGACTGAACCGATTTCCATGCGGTTTTCACCAGTGGATAAAGTGATTCATGAGGAAGGTTTAAGTATAATATGTCAAGGATTTTTTTATAATCAGAGCGGGACAACATCTGCCGGGCTCGCCAGTAATATTTATAAGATAAAATAGGTTATTGTGGGCTTTGACTAATGTATATAATGGATAGATGACATATTCTATAGGCTTTCTTTAGGTTACATGATTCTGTAATAAATTAATTTCTTATATCAAGTAAGGTAAGCGTTAAACAATGTAAGCACCGGAAAATATATTTACATCTTAATACGTTGATTATTCTCTACCTTATGACTACATTTTTTTAAACAAAGTCGCCTGGCACGTCTGTCTGTCTGTCTATTCGCGATAAACTCAAAAATCACTGAACGGATTTTCGTGCGGTTTCATCAGTAGATAAAGTGATTCACCAGGAAGGTTTAGGTATATAACTTGTGAAAGTTTTTTTTATTATCAGGGCGGGATAACGCCCGCCGGGCCCGCTATTATTAATCTATTATATATAAAAACCTTTAAGAAGATATTCGCCAAACGCTAGTCAAAACCGCATCACAATCCATTGGGTAATTTAAAAGAAATAAAGAAACAGAAAAATGAGAAAATTGATTTTATTTTCTATATTACTAACTGCCCGTTCCGGCTTTTACGCGCGTTTACTAACCAAATAAAACGAGATAAATCTCCCCTGTCCAGTACGATTACGTAATGAAATAAAATGGTGACTGTACGTCAATCTGTCAATTCTATTAGTAACTCTGAAAATGTTGCTACTGTTTTCTTCTTTATATAAAGATTCTTTAACCCAAAATTTACTCTTTTCCGTACGATTTTAGAATGTTTTTTTCATACAACCATTTTCCTGTCTGTTACAATTTAAAACATAAAAATTATTAGCCAAATAAGTGCAGTTATTCTGCACTAATGCACATTCAGCAATTTGGTATTAAGATTTTATCACGCCTTAACCAGATCAGATATTTTGACACGATTTAATACCTAATCATTACATAGTATAAAACAATGTCCCCTACCGCGTCTGTCTGTCTGTTCGCGATAAACTTAAAAACTACTGAACGGATTTCCATGCGGTTTTCACTAGTGGATAAAGTGATTCATGAGGAAGGTTTAAGTATATAATTTGTCGGGGATTTTGTTATACTCAGGGCGGGACAGCGTCTGCCGGGCCCACTAGTTAAGTATAAAATGTTTTATGTTTACTAAACAGTGATATATCAATATTTATCATTAAAACTGATAATTGACAATTATGCCCACCACATGAAAGTCATTCTTGTGGATTGAATCCGCGATCTCGTGGTCGGCAGTAGATGTTACTACCATTGCACTATCAAATCACCACCATTTAAAAAATAATTAGTATTATGGTGGAAATTCAGGAAATTAAGGTAAAAATGAACTATTTCCATTTTTTTTTCTTGATAATACTAAATCTCATTAATAGGTACGAAACAAAAAAAAATGTTGACAAGCATAAGAGGAAGATGTCCCTAACTCTTTACCCTCTGCATATATATATTAGATTCAAGAAACCTAAATCTGATATCGGGTTACGCAGTTATAAATCCCATAAATAACTGATGAATGAGAATAAATCTTATGTTGCAGATAATCCACTTAATTGCGATTGCCTAATGGCTGGCTTTGCAAGATGGTTGAGAGAAGCGGAAAACTTATCTCAGCTAGATAAATCCGCTGCAGTCTGCGCCACCCCTCCGCATTTAGAAGGAGCATTAATCTCCAGACTCTCTAAAAACAAGTTGTGCGATGATTTCGAACATGTCGATACGAAAGTCGCAGACACGTACGAAGATAACAAAGATAATGCTATAGTTATGGAAGAAAAGAATAGTATTGATGATGGAGTTTATATAGACAAAGCTGAGGGTCTGGATGATGAAGCTTATGATGATGAGATGGAAATTCCTTCTGAGGAGGAACTGCCGAATTCTAAATCGAAGGTAAACATATACAATCGTCTTATGGAACGCGTATGTATTAAATAATGATGGTTGATCATTATTTAATAGTATATAGAAATTTATTTCTCGTCACTCTCTGATCATAGAAGAGAAAATCAAAATCAAAAACACTTTATTCAATTTAGGCCCTAAGAAGGCACTTATGAACGTCAAAACTACTACCGGTTCGGAAAACAACCCAGTCATCGAGAAGAACCGGCAAGAAACTCGATCTGGTTTATCTTTTTTACAAATATATATAATATTTAGAATAATAGTGTATTCTATATAATAGCAAATGTCACAAACGTATTTAATGGATGCACAGAGATGAGTCAATTCCAGACATCACCATCGTTCACGTATTGATCCACTCTATAATAAGCCTTTTGACATAAAAACCCGTTTGACATGGCGCTTAAATTCGCAATCCGGCAAATCGGTAAAATATCCTTTGGAAGGAGGAAAGAAGGAGGTCCTCAGTTTGCTTGTATTTTAAATATTTGTTTCCTCGGAACTTCCTTATTTATAAATCGATTTGAATACTTATTTTTTACTGGAAAGCGTGTCTCATTTTAATTACACTAGCATTGGTCCTTGGATTTTGATGATACAACACGGAACTCTTCTAAATTGAATAGCAAATGCATAGTTATTGAGATATTCGTAGATTTATGACAGAACCCAGATTAGACAGATACGTAACTATGGTCAAAGACGTTCTGGTGATTTTGTTTTGATGATCGCTTTAATTCTTGATATAACAATTTTGAAAAAAAAAAAAAAATTGTATGTTAAAACAAGATCTTGTGCACTTGGTTTTTTTGCTCTGATTATTGTGACAGGCGGTGCCTGTGTAAAGTGAATAGTTACTAGAAAATAGTGCTTCATTCATTTAATGGGCATGTCAAATGGGATGACTGTAAATGGATGGATTGTAAATCTAGGTATAGTCGACATTTTTATATTTTTTATAACAAAAGGCAAACGACCGATCACCTGATGTTAAGTGATCACTGCCTTCCATAGACACTTGCAACACCAGGGGAGTCGCAAGTGCATTACCAGCCTGTTGGAACGGGAAGGGGCTTACCCCCTTATAGTAGAGGCAGGAAGGGAGGTGGGCCTCCGGCGCTCTCACTGACCGAACGAAGCGCAACAATGCAAGCACTGTTACTTCATGTTAGCTTTCTATGAGAGTGTGGTACTACCCCGGGCGAGCCGACCCATTCATGCTGAAACCAGTAATAGCTTCAGCGTGGCTCTACCACCTACAAAAGTTTTCAAAAGTACTTATCATCAGGTACAAATTAGTAACTTTGCCGTGCTCAGATAATGGTGGTAGAGCCCCGCTGAAGCTATTACTGGTTTCAGCATGAATGGGTCGGCTCGCCCGGGGTACTACCACCCTCTCACAGAAAACCGACGTGAAGTAACAGTGCTTGCATTGTTGCGTTTCGTTCGGTCAATGAGAACGCCGGAGGCCCCCCTCCCCTTTCTATAAGGGGATAAGCCCCTTCCCCCCCCCCAACAGGCTGATAACGCACTTGTGACTCCCCTGGTGTTGCAAGTGTCCATGGACGGTGGTGATCACTTATATCAGGTGACCAACCTTTTCATTTGCTTCCTATGATATAAAAAAAAAAAATCAATAACAAAGCTGCGATACTTTTGAATGTCGACATATAAAAAACAGGATACTCATTCTACTATACCGTCCTCGTCAATCTTTTTCACCGCTCTGAATATAGCTGTAATACTTTGATACAAAACAAAGTTATTGTTATAGTAATCTAAGATTGCTATTTATTTATACTTAAAATGTCTCAATGTCATAAATATAATATAATATATTTAGACCTTTTTTTTTCGAACCGACTATGCTATTGACCTAGCAAGGCCTTAACAGCTTCACCGGACTACTAAGGCATACAGCCGATTTTATTTGGCAACTAGTTTTAGGTGCAGGGCACATCTCGGGTTGGGCTGTTGCCTGATACATACAATTCGCGACCTATCTGAGCTAAGCTAACTATTAATTCATATATGAGTTGTTGAAAGATATATGTGTACCAAGTACAAATACCTCAACAACTCTTATATATATTTCGTATCGGATCATTTTCTAAACTATTCCAGTTTGACAAAGAAAAAAAACCCTTCCACTTTCATGTGTAAGCGTGTATGCGTGCACGTGTGTGGAGGTGATATGTGTAATGTTGTCGCAGTGTTGTAAGATTTTGTGGGTGAGAGTTGTAAGAAGGGCTCCACGCAGAGGGAACGGACCAAGGCTGGAGCCGCTGCCGAGGTGGGCCTAATCTGGTAACTATATTTACACTTAAGCTTACCTTCTGGAGCGGTCAAAAAGTTTGCCGAAGATTCTAGTTACGGTTGCGTAGATAACTGTACTGAAATGAAATGATGAACGTAAATGATTGTTTAAAGGTAATTCTTCAAGACGCATGGTATGACGACGAAGAAGTGCATCTCTCATGGACAGTGGATCCACCGTCCGCGAGCCGGTACAGATGTACGGGAGTAACTGTATCCAGAGCTGGTGGTATCGCGAAACACGCGGCGTGTCATCGCGCGCCGCCAGCCAATGTCGTTTTGAGAGGACTGAAGATAGATGCTGTTGATACATACACGTTAGTAAAAGTGAATTATTTTAACCGAGCTTGTGACAAATTACTTCGATCAAAATCAAAGTATTTTATTCAAGTTCAAATCCTGAAAATGCGCTACTCTGTCAACGGTTCAATCATTGAAAGGAGCTCGTAATAAATTCGATGTGATTTTACTGTTTTATTTTTATTTAATTTTTTATTGTGATTATACAAAGATAGCCACCATCTTGTTAGTTCATTGATATGATCACAAGAAACTTATAATATCATTATCTACTCGATAATGGCAGAAATAATCTACTAGAAGATTGGGTACCAAAAAAATTAATAAAAAAAAGTCATTAGATACACAGAAAGAAGTGTCACTTCTGACTGACATACTATTATCTCTATTGTCAGATGAATTATTTAAACTATAAGTTGGGGCCGCCGCCCGTGAATATGGCGACACCTCTAGTTCTCGTACGTCACCGGCCCGCGGTTAGGTTAGACGACGTTACCCGGAGGGGCGGGCGTAGATCTCTCCAAGATGATAGCGAGAGCGCCGGCAGCCCGCCTGGTGATGTTCTGAAAGGGCCCCGATGATGTGCAACGATGCACGAGTCATGAAGGTGGTGGATTTTGAAGTGGAGGTCGGGGTAGTCGCGCGTCCCCGAGCCAACAGAGCACTACTGTTATCGATCGATGAAGACTACTTGATTTTGTTGCTATGAATTGCAAACTTGTACTACGATGTTATATCAATAAGATGTGCAAGCAAACTACTCATCCTATGCGTCACCAACAATTTGTTCATGTAATGATTCACCCTATAATAACCTTTTAAAAGTATAACCTACTTGACATTGTGCTTTAGCTTAGTTTATTAAAAATCGGTAATGTGTTTTAGCATCTTACTGTATAACTTAAAACACCATTACCTAAAAGAATATTGATTTACTGATACATGGAATAAATAGTTTGCGAAACATTTTTGGTTATTTTTTGACGAACTGCAATGATCTAAACTTGTGTATCTTCTTTTATTTGTCATTTTCAACATATCTTTAGTATAAATGTAGCTTTTGACTGCGGCCGCGTTTGCTCTGTTGTAAATATATTCAAGGGCTCCCAAACATTACATTTCTCTGGATAAAAAATCGTGTTTGACAAATTTCATAGTAATTGGTTAAGTATCTAAGGCGTGAAAGCGTAATAAAGAAACTCACTGTCGTGCTTATAATTTTAATAGGATGTTGATATATCTTGTCCTATAAGGTTGCGATTTGCAATAATTACGATTATTGTGAATAATTTTCATAAATTCATGGCGACCAAAATTTATATATTAGACCAGTATGTTCATTAGATTTCGTGCTGATTTTGGTACACTTCTCTGAATGTGTTTGCATTTCTTACACTGATATTAATTAAGAAATTCATAATTAGGATCGAAAGGAAAAATTGCGACGAAACGTGGATGCTTCAAAAACTTTCTCGTATTGCCGTCAATAGAGAAATATCTTTATATATAAATATCTTGTGTACGTGTGTATCTCACTGAACTCCTCCAAAACGGCTGGACCGATTATTATGAAATTTTGTGTGCGTGTTTGATTGGATCCGAGAATGGTTTAGATTTACAATTGGATCCGGTAGGTGACGCTGCGGTTGAATTTTAGATACCTATTTGTTTTAATTATTAAGGCAAGGCAACGTCTGCCAGAACCGCTAGTAAAATTATAAATTTCTCATTGTTTGTAGCCACACCAATATACCTTGTGAGTTGGTATGGCGAACAATTGCATTCCTTCTTTCAAGTAGCCTTTATCTCGGTGGTTAAAAATGTTAATGGGATAAATTTAAATAATGGATCACAACGAATTTTATACTTTCCAGATTTTGCGTCGCGTTAGAAGAAATGGATAACTCCGATATTCCTTTATCCTTACTGTTAGGTTGTGGGACACCACAAGTTTTGCGACAAAGAGCACCGTTTGCCACTGCTGTTCCCGTCGTTGTAACCACGTTGCCCGTCTTGAATCCTTTGAGGTGAGCGAGCGACACTTTTAAACTGTGACCAAAAGGTTATATATAAAACTTTTTAGAGTGTTATGTTGTGTTATCATTTAGTTACTATATATATTTTTAGTAGGTGGCAGAGCCACACTGAAGGTATTATTGGGTTCAGCACGAATGGGTCAGCTCGCCCAAGGCAGTACCACCCTCTCATAGAAAACCGACGTGAAGTAACAGTGCTTGCATTGTTGCGTTTCGTTCGGTCTGTGAAAGCGCCGGAGGCCCACTTCCCCCAACCTCTCTCCTCGCCCCCTCCCTCCCTTTCCTTCAAACACAGGCTGGCAACGCACTTTCGACTTGTTTCGACTTTCGTGTTGTTTGTGTCTATGGACAGTGGTGATCACTTAACATCACGTGATCCACGTGTGCGTTTGCCTACTATGACATAAAAAATATATAGCACATATTACTTTTGATGTAGCCACTTTGTTTTCAATTCCAGCTGTTATGACTATAATACCATTTTGGAAAATTATAAAGAAAAGAATCATAAAATTCTGGAATGCTATTATAAAAATTAAATTAAAGAATGAATGAAAATATCTATGTCATTAGTCAGGTTTCCTAATAATTGATCGATTAGAAATAAACAATTTCATGGATTTCGTTGCAGGGTTTCAGAAGTACGCTCCAATGTTACAAGCGATGGTCTCCTTACTGTCCTCATATCAGTAATGGGTTTACCTCCCCACCGTTCACAATATGCCATGTCACGGTCCCAAAGGTTATCGAACTCTGATAGTAAATATCCATTGATAAACAACTGCTACGTAGTGTTAGCGGTTCTGTCGAAAGGGTCTCTCGTTGCACAGAAGGATACGCCGTGTCGATCGAGCCTTGAAGTAACCATGGAAGGTTTTGTACGCGGACCCTATGAAGTATGTGCAACACTTTCGAAGTTCAAAGTCAATGAAATGCGTCCAATATGTGTCGTCCCTCAATTACTCGAGCCACTCGAATCACAAGTAAAAGCCGGATTTAAAGGCTTGAATACAGCTTTAATAGGTTTAGCTTTGGCTCTGATGGTGATAATAATTGGTTTGGTGTGGTTCGTGAGGAAGATGTTAAAGAAACCGACTGAGTACGAGGCTCATACGTGTTTCAGACAAGAACATATACCAGAAGAGAATGCGAGAGCTAATTACGTTATGTTAACAGCTACGTCGAAGGTATGATACAGATTTGGTGAAATTGCTAGTCGAAGAACTTTGTTAGGCGAATTACAAGATAACATAGTTAATGTTTTGTCTTATTTAAAATGTATAATACTACTTTAATGTTGTATGTAGATAATGGATACAAAATGTATAATGATTTGGAAATTTGAAAGAGTAATTTATGCGTTAAAGTTGTATGTAGTTATATCTGGTTAATGCTTTATATTTTAAAAGTAACTGAAAAATATATCGACAGTTTTGTTTACTATCATACTAGCGACCGGCCTCAGCTTCGCACGGGTGCAATGTAGATACTAATATGGGTCAGTGTGGAGTTTTTAATAATATTATTTAAGATTTATAAGTCTGTAGTACATTAATTTGACATATGTAGTAAGGTTTAGTCACTGTATGCGATTTAAGCGCACAAAAATGTGCTTGTTACGACATCGCATTACAAATCTTTGAAGTATTCGGCTTTTCTGCACTATAATCTATATGTAGTATACAGATAAACCTTTCTCTTGAATCACTCTATCTATTGCTGAAAAGTGTATTAAAATCCGTTGAATAGTTTAGAAGATCTAAGCGAACAAACAGCGAAAGCGACTTCATTTTATACAATGTAATGATTGTAATTGGGACTCATATATTAAATACAACTTATATACTCCTATGGTATCTACAAATGTAGTTCTCTGATAACTTAAATATGGAACTAATGTCAGTTGTTTAAATGTTATAATATATATTTAAATTAAAAATAAAACTTAGTTTTTGTGGAGTTAAAATAATACTGTGAAACAGTAAAAACTCTTATCGAGTTCTAAGAATTATTGATTATTTATTTAATAACGCTTTGCGTTGATAAGATAATTTATACAAATAAGTCATTAAGATTTCTCGTGTTAATATATATTTAATTAATTCGATGAAATCTAGTGAGGTATAAAAATAATTGTTTAACGTAAGAAAGAACTAGAATACATGAAACTATGCATAGAAATATTGACTTTTTGATTTGAAACATATAGTGGTGCGCTTTGGCAGTAAAATCGACCCGTTTGCCGTCACGGTAAATGGTATGACGCCGTCTCATACCCCTCTA
Source organism: Antheraea pernyi (assembly GCA_015888305.1). Classification (NCBI taxonomy): domain Eukaryota; kingdom Metazoa; phylum Arthropoda; class Insecta; order Lepidoptera; family Saturniidae; genus Antheraea; species Antheraea pernyi. The sequence goes on along the minus strand of MU158773.1, from coordinate 2,638,711 downwards.
CTCTAGTGTCTTTGACTCCCTTGTTTTATATATATATAACGTATTATGAATTATATATAAAATAGTGGTGTCTTGTTTAATCTAACCAGCAATCAAACTCTATACTGAAAATGCGTTAACATTATTAAGTTTTGATGATATAGCATGGATCCCTTCTATGCCTTCCATTCTGACCTCAAGCATTGAAAACAAGGTGCCTTACAAAACTATTTCTCTCTGATTTATTCCGGGTATGTTACATTAATACATAAGTGAATAAGAGAAATCACTGTTGCAATATTTTATACATTATATTTTAATTTTAAATAGTAAACGTTGGTTCAGACTTAAGAGCAATGAAGATTTTGGACTGTAAACATTATGATGTTCTTAAGCGGTCTATATACAACGCTTTCCGCTTCAAGATTCGAATTGACATATTAAAAAAGAAATCGGTTGTCTGTAAAGTCGGTTTAAGGACGATAATTTTATGTGTCATAAGAAATAACTGATGAAAAATTGCATAGTTTTATAAATTGAATATATATATATATATATAGATGCGCCACAAGCCGAACGCTTAGGCCGATCGCGCTGCTCTATCGCTTATTCCACGCTCTCGCTTGCACGCTCGACTCAGATGGAACGTGACAACGAGTCATGCTTTTTCGTGCGTGCAGCCGGCATTCATCGATTTATAAGACGTTATCACGTCAAAAAGTATATTAAATTGGGATAAAACTTATTGTTATAATTATTTATATATGTAATTCATGTTCTAATAATATTAAATGATATACGTGTTTGTTAATTATAATTTTATGACATAAGCTTAGAAAGTGATAAGGTCCAATAAAAATATAAGAGGGAGTTGATTAGGAGGTCAACACTGTCACTGGGTTAGTAATTCCTTAGAATAAAATAAGTGAGGTCGATTATCATATTTTAAGTAATAGAGGGGAACATATTATTTTTTGAAGTTATATAGGTTTTTACCTTATCGAGGTTTAACTTCTTCTACTGTATATTGAAATGAGTAAATTAATAAAATCGGTGCGAAATGCTCCGCACGCGTTTTTTAAAATCGTATTAAAGAATTATAGAATTGTGAGACTATGTACAATTACAGAAACGCTCTTTAAAGACAATTGTAAGTACGACGCGCACGCCACTAAAAGTAACATGTAACGTGTACATTAGATATATAAATACAAAGAGCGTGCCAAATGAGGTTTGTCATCAGCATAATATTTGGAACCATAACCAACCATATAACTACCTCAGTGCTCACTTACACTGTATAAGGAACTATTGAAACAATAACTAAAAATATTATTATAAATATTTATATTTACATTACATTTAATATACATTGCCCTTATTATAATTAAGATTTAGTGACTATACAAAAAATAAACGCTTGTCTGTTCCGCAACAAATTGTATTATGGAACTCTTTACGTAATACTCTTATTAGGAAGACCTCTATATCATTAATGTTATTAATAATTATAATGTCGAATTGTAAACAATAAACCGATAATTATTTCTGTCATTAAAAATAAAGAATAAGTTGAAATCTTGCTAAATTTCATGCAGACAAAGTCGCGGGTAACAGCTAGCCTAAAATAGAATAACCACAATTACTTTTTATTAGGTTCGTTATCTACCATTGAAAGTCCCGTGAAAATCGATGTAACCGTTTTGGTGATAGCACAGCGGGCGAAGCCACGGTTAACAGCTAGTATAAACTAAAATTGCTTAAATTACTTTTTATAAGATCAGCTATCTGCCAGTGAAAGTGATCTGAAGATCGATCGAATCGTTTTGAAGATAGCATGGCAGACGAAGCCGCGGTTAACAGATAGTCTAATTTAAAGTAGCCTAAGTAACGCGCTGTAATTTTCTCTATCTGCCAGTGAAATTCCCGACAAAATCGGTTCAGCCGTTTCGAAGATTACCCGGATCAAACAGACAGACAGACAGACCGACAAAAATTTTAAAAATTGCATTTTTGTTATCAGAAGCGTGTATACTTTCATACCCAATCAGTGAAAAAATTTATTTTGATATTACATACACACACTTCATTTTTATTATATGTATGTATATAGAAGAAGATAGATAGAATAGATGAACTATGCAAACAGTCAGTGTTATCGAATGCAACTGTTACGCCATGCGCCTCCGGAATACGTGCGTTTGCTGCGAATAATTGAATGCTGTAAGCAGCGGCGCGTTTTTTTTTTCTTGAACTGACTATGCTATTGACCTGTTAAGGTCTTTACAGCTTCACCGGACTACGAAGCAGCGGCGCGGCTCTCGGCGCGCTTTATATACCTGCGCAGACGTGTACAACCTAAATCACCAGCCTAAGCTGAACCCAATTTCATATGATTGATCATATAGATCTGAGGTCAACTGACATTGGTTATTTTAATTTCCGAAACTGATCATTTTTACCTTATATTTATTATTATTATTATGGAATCATAATTTTATATAGACCATTATTATTATAATGAAATTTAGTAAAGTTGCAGTCAATGCTACTGAAAGAACTGAAAGAAGAAAGAAAAGAGAAAGAACTGTAGATAGATAGTTTAACAAATGTTCGACGTGATTCTTTAAATTGGCATAACTTTTTTATTTACGAACCGATTGACATGAAACAAACACTAAATGTTAAGTGAACCTTACCACGATATATCAGTGAAAACCACATCTAAATCGGATAAGGCGTTTCTGAGATTAGCGTGCACAAACGCACAGACAAACAGACAAACAGATAAACAGACAAACAGACAAAAATTCTAAAAATCATTGTTTTGGGTTCTATTGCATTTATAAAGACCCCTAATAATAGTTTTTCTCATATATACTTAATGTACAGACAGCGGTCAGTTACATTTTTATTATATGTATAGATTTATTGTATAAATAGGTAATTATAATCTATGCTATAATAGGTTATAAGTGCAATGTTTTATATACATTTTATTATGCTTTTTACTTAACAAATTGACTGATTTTCTTTCATAATAATAATTATTTTTATAACAAATTCATTAAATATTTAAATTACTAAAGCATTATGTTGTCTAAATTTTTTAAATATTACTGTTAATTGAAATTAACACGAGGCTCAGTTTGTATCGTTTTGAAGTAATTTGTTATTAGTTGTAAATAAAGTTTATAATTTTTATTTTATAATGATAATGCTCGGCCGGTGTTATCACAGTAAGTAGACACGCATTACGCAATAACTGATAAGCGTGAAGGGGAGAGCACTTTCCTTACACTCAAAGTCACGATACTAAAAAAGTACATTCATTCGACTGACGTGTGTTTGTTAAAAGTTGTAAATTACTCTGCAACAGGACAAGTATTAATATTTACAATAACAATTGTTGTAAATAACACACTACAACTTATTAGCGACATATGTCTAGGCATTAATGATATCCGCAGTACTTTCGCCCTTTTCCTTATTTATTCATTCGTATTTTATTATACTTATTATAAATTATGTTTGTTGTAACATGTTCGCATGTAAAATTCGAATTATAGTACAAATATTTATAGCAAAAATAATAAGCGTAATTGTACTACGTTATTTATTTTTCTTGCGTTATTTTCTGATAACATGATTGAGTAACATGGTAAGCCATTAGTGGTCTGTAATTCCAACCCATTTTTGCTCGAACAACGTATTAATAACATCGTATTTTATATGTATGTCTGTTTGTAGTTCATTAAACTATATAATTAGTAACTGTAAAGTGTATGTTAGGAGTTCAAAGTTTATATAATTTCCACTATTTTTTTTACAAATAAAATGATGCAGATGTGTCTTTGTGCGTACCAGTCATATTCATTTAACATAACGTTAAATACAAAAAAAAAGTAGAGAAGTTTTGTAGGCAAAGTATATTTTTGTTCCAATTTTTTTATTTCTTTTTCTTCTGTAGATAAAATACCTTGTTCTATAAATAACATGATAAACAATCTAGGCGAAGTCGCGGGTTCAACTAGTTTACAATGAAATAGGTTATTTTATAGTAATAATTTCTGTCTTAAACGTTTTCACAATTTTAAATAATTATAAATAGTTTTTTACCCTTATAGAGTAAATTTTTGGTTTTTACATATTTGCCAGTTCAAAGCAGTTACTTTAAAACTTATCTTCAGGTTACGAGTCGTCTTAATTATATCTGTTTAAAGAAGTTGTTAAATTATTCTTTAAAGACTGTATTTGTGCTTGATTTTCAATTAAAATGCTTGCGGATATATGTAATAATTTACATAGGCAAGTTAAGTTTTACAGAAACGTAGACAGGTACAATCCTCGTCAATCTTCATGGCCACTTTGAATATGCGCTTTCTGGCTTGCGTTCTAAAGTTCGTTGGCTGAAATTCTGGCTTGCGTATAAAATAGATAAGAGTTTTAAAACAGAGTTAAAATATGTAGCAATCTAAAATCGGCAATTATTTATCATTAGGTTATCTCGATATTACATATATAACACGTATTTATACTTAAATTTATGTCCCACGCATCTATAACCAAAGCGGTCACAAAGTTTGGCGAGGATTTGTAAAGACGCAGGCACAGAGTTTTTACCACAGAGAACATCATATTTCTTTATACTATAGATAAACCTTACATCATAAACATATGTATCCATTGTAATATATTTAATCTATGACAGATTCATTAAAAATAATAACTTATTGTTGTCAAAAGTAATATCGGGTAACATAAATTTAGATATATTTCACTTATGATTGCAACTGTACTTCTTAACTGTGGTGTTATTGTGTACTAGAAATATTAATTATGTGTCCATGTAATTTTTTTTTTATATGCAGACTCTCGGTCCGCACCATTTTTTTGCTATCGTTTTATTTAATATGTAAGCTAAAAATCGTATTTGTGAGCATCTATTGGGTAGTTTATATATATATATATATATATATATATAGCATCTATTGGGTAGTTTTTTTTTATATATATATATATATATATTTATTTAACTGTTTTAGACGTTATTGCCTTTATGGCGGTTTCAATCCGGTCCCCTATCGCCATCTTTAAGTTGGCTACAATGTGCCGCGCCGTAGCGTTCATGTTATTTCAAATTTAGTTTAATTGTGGACTACAAGTTCAACTTAAAAACCATATTATACACGTAATTTAAAAAAAAGATATTGGTAATTTACATATATTGATATGCTGGTGGCTTGTATATCAGACAAAACTCGAAACTACGATTTTTTAAATTATTTAAGGTGTGATAACAATATAGATATTTTAATGTTTTTAATTGAATACTTCTAGATAAATATCACTGACATTGTATAAGGTTATGCAAAATAGGTGTTTAGTTACATTTTTAAAGTTGTGTCATGATGGAAGTATGTTGAAATTCTTTCTTGCTGTTTTCATAAAATGCTATGTATTTGTATATGCTATCTTTTAGATAATGTATGTATGTAAACATGCGGTAAGTAAGCTTTATTGACTTTGTAATTAATTAATGTAAACGCACACTGTCGTCGTGTAAATGTTTCTGAGAACTTTGGTTCTGCTTTAATTAGTATAAATACGTACTCTTTTTAATCATTTGTAAATAATAATTTATTAGTGCCTCATATTACTAAATATAAATAAACAATTAACAATTTTCTATATTTGTTTTATTTATTTCTATATAACTATATACACTTTTATTTATGCAAATAAGCAGACGGCGCATCTGGTATTAAATAATATTGTAGCTGGTAGAGCCACGCTGAAGCTATTAATGATTTCAGCATGAATGGGTCGGCTCCACCGAGGTAGTACCACTTCTTCTTCTTACCCTTATCCCACATAAGTAGGGTCGGTACAACATGTTTGTCATGTTGTGGTATATGATTTGGCTTAATTTTTACGATCGGCCGCCTGCCTGACATCAACCCGCCTTGGGATTATTTTGTTGTACCACTGTATTTATGATTATTATTATATAGTTACGAAGTCTGATGGGCTCTTTTAGCTTTACAATTGTTCGTTCCGGTTAAAAACGAAGTTCTTGAAGATTATGGTTTGCTTGTTATATTGCCATTTTTATGTAACAGAAAACTATCCAACTTTAGACTATTCCCGAGGACTGCATTTTCTGTTTTTTTTTTCAGGGTTCGTGATTTTAGAGTTTTCTCACTAATAGTAATACAATATTAGATATAATAAACCATTATAAAAATATAAAATAGGAAAACAAGAATTGAAAAAAAAACCGGGGTAGTACCACTCTCTCACAGAAAACCGACGTAAAGTAACAGTGCTTGCATTGTTCCGTTTCGTTCGATCAGTGAGAGTATCGGAGGACCACCTCCCCTCCCCTTCCCCATTTCCTTACTCCCCCTCCCCCTCCCCCTCCCCCTCTGGTGTT
>MU158773.1:2583365-2632223 GCA_015888305.1 Antheraea pernyi | reverse complement strand
CCTCCCCCTCCCCCTCTGGTGTTGCAAGTGTCTATGGACGGTGGTGATCACTTAAAATCAGTTGACCTACCTGTCCGTTTGCCTCATATGATATTTTTTTTAAATAGTTCCCGTTCCTTATGGACAACTGTAACACTGAAATTTTTAGCGGGATCATAGCCTGTCATGTAGAAGCTTTTATATTTTATTCATGTCTTTGTGCTACTTGACTCTATATTTTGTAATATCGGTGGCATTGTATGAAGTGAAGCGGATGGAATTTAATATTACGGAGCATGAATTCTGAGATGCCACAAAAACTTCCTGGAAGGTTCGAACAAGAGACAATATTGAAATTATCGCAAGACACTTGTAAAATTATAATCTACTCGACAAAGGCTGTAATAACCTAGAAGATTGGTTGCCAAAAATAAAATAACTGAACACCAGGGGTATTTCAATTGTCCTGTCGATCTTAAAGAGCCTGTTTTAATCTCTTTCTGAATAGCCCCAAATCATAACCCTGGGGGAACATCGTAACAGTTTTTTTATATCATTTGAGGCAAATGAACAGGCAGATCATCCGATGCCAAGTGATCACAGCCGTCCATAGACACCAGGGGAGTCGCAAGTGCGTTACTAGCCTAGTATTCGGGGAATAGGGGGAAGGGAGGAGGGGAGGTGGTCCTCCGGCACTCTCACTAAACGAACGAAACGCAACAATGCAAGCACTGATACTTCACTTCGGTTTTCTGAGAGAGAGTGGTACTGCCCCGAGTGAACCGACCCATTCATGCTGAAACCTAATAGCTTATATAGCTAATAGCTTCAGCGTGGCTCTACCACCTACAAACCCAAACCTAACAGTACCATCATTAAACTTCTAGAGAACCTTACGGTTAACGCTATTCTGTTGGGGTTTAGGATATCTCGATGAACAACCAGCCAGCCGTATAGACCCAACGTCTCTGTGAAATTTTAATGATCCAAGACTGCATGTTGATTCGGAATCGTCAATTATAGTTTTCTATTGAAATCTTTGTGAGGAAAAAATATTTTCAGACGATATCACTTCATTGAGAGATAAAATGTTGCTTGTATTATGAGACTAAACAGCTGGATATATATTGACAATTCAGCCACGGCTTGTTTAAAAGTGGCGACACTGTATGTAGCTATCAAAACATACAGATGTATCATCAGGGTGTGTTTTTTTAGAGATAGACAATTATTTGGAGCATTAAGCGATGATGGCTCATGTAGCAGCGTGGTCAGACACTGCGTGGATCGACGTAAAGAACATACCATTTTATACTCAAAATCAAAATACTCTTTATTCAATTTAGGCCCTGAGAAGGCACTTATGAACGTCAAAACTACCACCGGTTCGGAAAACAACCCAGTCATCGAGAAGAACCTGCAAGAAACTCGATCTGGTTTATCTTTTCATAATAACTAACGTTTTTTTTTTATTATTACAATATAATAGACACATACAGCTACATTCGTTTTTAGTGGTTGCACAGAGAGAGGCGTCACTTCCAGACGTCGCTATCATTCACATACTGATCCACCCTGTAATAACCTTTATGTACTAATACCCTTGACGTAACAATTGAACTTACTATCGGCAAATCAGTAATGTGTTTTGGGACTTTGTTATAAAATCTAACACTATTACTTAAAAAACTGTTACTGGTATTAGTAAGCCTGAAACATGGAGTGACCAGTTTGTTATGGTTTCTGGTATTTACATTATGTCGGTCTTTTACTAAATCCAGATTATCTAAGTTTTTCCGGACGTACATCAAATTCTCAAGAATATATTGAGAGGGCAGAGTTAAAATACCGATTTCCTGAAACTTAGTCTTTAATGATTCACGAGGTCCCAAATCATAGATTGCTCGAACTGCCCGTTTTTGTAGTAGGAACTATAACATATTAAGGTTTTACTAAGATCGCCTGGCTGGCTACCAAGGTGAAAATCTCACACCAAGCATTTGTTGGTGTAGTCCAGCAGTTACAATTTAGAGTCCATCTTCTCTAGGTGTTCTTACAATCTTAGACCTTATCGTTATTTAACACCAGATAGGATTGTGGTCAAACGATAAAATCTATAAAGGTTTTTTAAAGGAAGACTTCTTTAGGCGCGACTAGGAGGTAATTGGACGACAATGCAACGGAAACCGTTACGGCAATATGGCGTCGTTTCTGTACCATCCGGTTTTTGATATATTTTTGATTTTGTCAATAAGTAGTTTATAAACAAATCAATCAAATATATATGAAAAAAATAAATTAATAAAAAATATTAAATTGAATAATAATAAAAGTCATACAATAGAATTAATTATGTATATATGCGCGCGCGACCGTTCTGCCGATTTCAATGTAAGTAAGTAACAAATTAAATCAAAGCTTCATTATTTGTAGTGCCATCTATCAGCTAATTTGGAACTTAAATAACACAGGAAATATTATTAGGAACTCTTATATGGCACGACTATTGATGCAGTTTTCTCAAGGAATTTAGAAATTTGCAGACTCGAATTTATGTTTCTCAATTCAGTTATCATAGACCAATCATATCATATTTGAAGTATGATACTAATTAAATTATTGTTTTAAAAGGTATAGTGGTCGACGACAATAAATGTATATATTACTAGTGTTACATCATCAATAAATGCCTTTTATTATTATTTATTTTTAACTTAATCCCCATCTCTTATAACGCCCAAAGTAATTTTACTTCTATCGCGTGTGAGGGTCACACGCACTTATTTTTTTTATCCTCATCTCTGTTCTATATTAATTAATTTGTATAGTGGTTTACAATTACCTTTCGATAATGACCTTTATTAATGAGAGAAGTAAATCCGCCAACATTCGGTTGTTAACGAATTTATCTGCAAACATAACATCCTTTAGATTGATAATACAGCTGTATTACTTTATTCTTAAACACTACGTTATATAAGTACGATATACTTTTAAAATGAACGGGGGATACATTTAATTTAATCGATATTATCCCTATACGTTTTAATTAATTCGTTCTTGAAGTGAAAATTCAATTAGCCGCGTTTAGTGATTTTTGGTAGAGGAAAAACTTATGCGTTCGCGTCACCGATGACCTCGACACGCTCGTGACGTATTCCGCTTGCACCAGGCTAGCAATGAGTAGTATAGCGGTCAGAGTACATGTAATATTGATAGTTTATATTGAGCTTATGCAGTCCATTATACGTTTGATTAACTGAAAAACTGTACAAAAACGCATATGGTTATTGCTCGGAGTGCCAATAAAAATTAAAACCAAACTAATATTAACTAGTGGTCGCACAGAGGTCGACATTCGACCATAGTTCATTGATTATTTTAAGTTTGAATTTTATTAGGGTTAATATCATTGTTGAATGTAGAATGAAAAAAGGTAATTGGAACGTAAGAGTAAAATATTACATACAGTCGAGCATAGCAACCTCCTTCACAACCTTTTTTGAAGTCATTTATTGACAGATGTTAAAATGTCTTTTTTATTTACATGTTGTGTAAAATTGAAGCATTAGTGTGAGTAATGCATATTTTAATTAACTTAATGTACTTCTAATGCATTTTATATAAAATAAATAGCTTTCTGCACTTCTCCTCCATATAAACTTTAACTATGCCAAATTTCACGTTGATCCGTTCGCCCAATTCCGTTAAAAAGGGATACAAAGTTTAGGCTACACGTATTAATATATATGATAATTTCAAACTATAATTGATTTAAACAAATTTAATAGAACACAGTTATTCAATTGTCTTGAGTTCTTATAACTGCCTCGACTTTTTATGTTACAAAGTAGCAAATAAATATACACTCCATATGATTTTAATGGGTCACTGCATGCTATAGTTGTGTAAAATCGATCTTAGAATCTGCAGTCCTGAGATCTGTCGCATTACGTTCCCATTTAAGGTGGTAGAGCCACGCTAAGCTATTACTGGTTTCAGCATGAATCGGTCGGCTCGCTCGCGGTAGTACCATCCTCTCACAGAAAATCGATGTGAAGTAACATTGCTTGCATTGTTGCGTTTCGTTCGGTCAGTGAGAGCACCGAAGGCTCACCTTCCCTCCCCCCTCTCATACCCTGGTGTTGCAAGTGTCTATGGACGGTGGTGATCACTTAATATCAGTTGACCTACCTGTCCGTTTGCCTCTTATGATATTTTTTTTAAAAGGTTCCCGTTGCTTATGGACAACTGTAACACTGAAATTTTTAGCGGGATCATAGCCTGTCATGTAGAAGCTTTTATATTTTGTTCATAGCCTTGTGCAACTTGTCTCTATATATCGTAATATCGGTGGAATTGTACGTAATATAGTTCGCTTATTGTGCATAAGTGTAGCGGATGGAATTTAATCGTGATCGTGAATTTTGAGATGCCACAAAAACTCTCTTCGACGCCTTCCCCAAACAGAGATGGGCAACGCACTTGCGGTTGCCCTGGTGTTGCCTGCCCTTTTAATTTTTTAAGAAAGTTTTTGTTGCAGGTGTCTTGTAATAAGTAATAAAATACATTTCGATTTTAGAAATGTCTGTCTGTTTGTTTGAACACGAATCACCGTAAAATTACTGCGTTCAAGATAAAACCTCATATAATAAAGCGTATCCTCGTGTAACGTTTAATTTTGATTTCATTTAAATCAGTTTACTCTGTCAAAAGTTATTGTTATTTTAATGACGACGCAACTTAACTAACCACTAGAGAAATGTAGATAAGTAAAAGGACTTATTACATTCAGATACATTTTATAAGTTACTGTTTTTTTACATTAGGTCCCACATGGACGGAGACACGGGCACAGCTAGTATGAAATAAATATAAGTTAATAATTAAATGTTAAAATGATTCTATTAGTAATTATATTTATGGTATACATTATGTAAGATAAATTTACTCAAACATATAGGTAAGTTAACCTTGACAATTATTAACTTTATAACGAAAATTAAATTATAAAATATATTAAGAAGCATTTAAACACTTTGACAATTCATGATAACTGTGTTTATCGATAATTGTACGAATAATAAGTTGATATGACAGACAAATTAATACACAGCTGTAACGAATTGTTCGGAATAATTTCCTCAAAATGATAGTGCAAATGTCAAAAGGTGCGCTGGCGCATAATTTAGTACGCGAGTAATGTAAACACGACTAGGGATGGGCGAGTGAAATTTAATATATATCGATAATATCTTTAATTACATTACCGAGATTTTTAATAAAAAATATATTTTAATTATTTGATAATTAATCCTATATCTTTTTCATGTGAAACATCTACAAGCGCGGGTAAACCTGATTGTAATTAGCGACACGTGGGGAAATCCCTTATGGATACGCCACCCTCCCGGGGGAGAAGGTGGGTTATATCCGACTCGCACGGGCTAAAACCCCACGGTGTACCGACAGACCGTTATTGTAGGGGGGCGGCAAGGGATCGAACAAGCTAATCAACCTTGTAGAGCTGCCCCTACGGTCCGCCCGGTGGAAGGTGACAGCCAGGCTCCTACCTATAGAGAGGCAGACTGGGGTCCGCCGGACCTGTGCAATGAGGAGATGAGCCCGAGCTAACCTAAGCTAAGCTAACTATTCATACATATATGAGTTGTTGAAACATATATGTGTACCAAGCATACATACCTCAACAACTCCTATATTTCGGTATCGGATAATTTTCTAAACTATTTTAGTTTCATAAGGAAAAAAAATAAAACCCTTCCACTTTCATGTGTAAGCGTGTATGCGTGCAGGTGTATGGAGGTGATATGTGTAATGTTGTCGCAGTGATTGAAGATTTTGTGTCACTATATCGCGCGAACAGCGCACTCAAGGGCTCCACGCCCAGGGGGGCCTAATCTGGTGTGCGGGAGCGAAATTTACCCCCAGACCACGGCGGCGTGATCTGTGGTTATGTGAGCGTGGACGTGAACACGCTCTGTTTGGAGAGACAGGTTGGTACTGATCGTTCGCTGCTGTTATTTTATCTGGAGGATCGGTAAAAATATGTCGCGTACGTCTTTTGTAGCGCGCAACGTTGGGTACAGTTTCGTATTTTGCAGCGGATACCACTAACGGACTGGGAGTTTTGATAATATTATTAAAGATTACTCAATTATCTTTTTGCGTCTACACACCACAAGGACCCTCTTTTTTATGTTTATTCGTGTAACATACAAAAAAAAACTCATCAAATGTTATTTTGTTTAAATGAGTTCAGAAGAATAGATATGATCATGTATTCAAGTAATATATGCAATATATATATATATAACACTGACTTGAGCTCAAGCAAAAAAAATATAGAATTGAAACTAAAATAACTTAATAATAAAAGTACTATAAAAAAATCTTCTCTAATTTATTGAAATTAAAATTATCGACACCAAATGTTGTTCTAGATTAATGAAAAATATCGATATTTTGATACATAAACGTATTTTCCAATCCTAGTGTTGACAGTTACGACACAGCGATCATGGCGTACGGACGTGTTTTTCTGTCAATATTCGTTCTGTCGTTATTTTTGAACACAGAAGCGAAGGTCTACACACGATGTCAACTAACACGTGAACTATTGAAGAACAGTTTCTCCAGGACTTTCCTTAGTAATTGTGAGTTCTGTGTTTTTATTTTATTTTATTGCTTCGTTTGTGTATTGTATGTGATGGTGCCGGTACTTAATATTATGCCGGTCATTTATTTTTTTAATGTTTTCCTGTATTGTAGACAATGAGACGAAGTAGTGGGTTTTTTTAAATAGCCGGCTGGAATAACCTGACGCATTTCATAACAAATTGACAAATGATATTTTCACTATCGGAATGCTTTATTGGGAATTTAAATATGCTATACATGATTAAGTTTGTCAAATAACTTATGTTCTTTTGGTTTGTTCTTATCTAGGTTTTTACTTTTTCCCATTTGTCCCAATTAAAGTACGTTCCTATTTATAATTATTACTTCTAATTCTACATTATTAATTCTTGATACTGAAGTATATTGTTAAGATACGAGTTTAGTGCACACAACGCGCGACGTCTATATTTATCGGTTTTACGTAAGAATAGTGAACAATGAAGTATTATTAATAATTTGATTTTTTTATCTCAAGAGTATTAAAATTTCAAATCTTTAGCGTTACGTGGGAACTATCTTCTCAATCAAACTTCAAAAATAATGAATATATTTGATTACAAGGTTATAGGGGTTATTAAAATAAATGTTTACTATCCTTTTAAAACATAACTGAATAAAAATATAATAATGTTCCGTTTTAAAAACTGGACACGGTATGAGATAAGTACTTAGTTATGTAATGAAAATAGTCTAAATTAATTTTAAACGTTAGCAATTAGCATTTTAATGTTCAATTTAAAGTTAAAGGGAGCACTGAGATGTGAATTTTAACAACAGAAACTTAGGAAGACGTTTTGTTAATTAAAAATGTTTTACGATACCTTGGGACATTTTAAAAAGCAAGACAAATCCCGCAAAAATAGGTCGATTAGCAACTCTACCATATACTCCGACTAGTATAGAACGATATCGAGATTATGTAAATCTATTCTATTTTATACAATCTAGGAAAGTAAGATTCTAAAGACATTGTGAAAAGTAAGACGATGCCTGAAAAGCAGACCGATTGGTAACTCTACCACATATATTGAAACTTTTTTTAATGGGGAAATCCCTACGGATACCTACTCTAGCCAGCAGTCGAGAGTGGATTATGACCGACTCACACGGATAAAAACCCCCATGGTGCCTTCTCACATCTATTGGCTGGGGAGCAGGAGCTCTAGTACTGCGTCTAGTAATAGTTGAATATTACTGTATCAGCCCGCTTATAATTTTTATGGACCGCGGCTTTAGAATTTCCTATAGCCACCTGAACTGATATTATTAATTTGTTCCACTGAAAAAAGGAATAAAATGTTTTTACCGTTGAATTTTTTTTACCGTTTTTATTCTCTAATCATAACCTTAACCTTCGCTCTTCTAATAATCTTATTCTTTGCTGTCCTGTCCATACTTGCGGTCTTGTACATTCCTCTTTCTTTATCCAATCTATTCTCCTATGGAATGCGCTTCCTTATGAAATCAGGATGTCATCTAATCGTTTCAGTTTTAAAGTCAGGGTACGTCGGCTTTACCAGTCTCAGTTAGCAGAATTATCTGGTTAATACTGTATTTAGTACTTGATGTTGACTTATTATACTTTTATTTATGTATGATGTTGCTATATGTATGTATTGTATATATGTAGTATATCGGTATTGATATTTTATTTATATATTGTTATATTAAATAGGTTAAACATAATTTTATAAAAACTTCTTTAAACCTACCAACATTTATCTCTGCATCACCTAATGGTTGACTGGTAGAGAATGCCTTCGGCACTAAGTCCGCCATTGCGTATTTAAGGCATAATGTATAAATAAATAAAACACCACGGTCACAAGTTAAATAAAAAAATAAAGTAAAAATGCTTTACAGCAACAATCAGATTCGGCAGCAAGCTGCAATACAACTGAGTGTAGCAATGTAAGGACGTCTAGTCAAAGAAGTACAATATATTGCGGGACAAAAAGCAAAAGGCGGTGGTTCTGCTTGAATTTGGTGAACGTTTTGGTTTCTCCTGTAGTATTCATAGCTACTAAAAGCATTGGCTTCGCTTAATACTTTCCAAATACTTAAAATGAGAATTAAGACTTCCTATTTTGGCCTCTTGCAATTTCAGCTGAATCACCGTTTAGGAAATCTGACCTAGAACGTCGCAAAGTAAATTTTAGAAGCGTTAGCGAGTAATGCTGGCTAATTTATATGGAACTCAGTGTAACTTTGACGTCATCTTCGAACGTGTTATTGAACGTATTCAGAGAATTAATGAAAATATTACGTAATTGCTTTAGATATTGTGTTTCCTGGACACGGGTCAATTGAGTTCAACATTATTAAATCATACATTAATTCTATTAAAGATATAGAATACTTTATAAACAGGATAACTGCTCATGTATAGGACTAAGGATGACCAAATGTTAATGTGTTCATATCACGTAATTTTAGAACATCCTGTGGCAGATCAAATTCTTTGCGTGTTTTCCCAACTTCATCTTTATGCGTGTTTTCCCATATTTTTCCAGTTTTATTTATCCATGTTGGTATGACTAATAATTACTGATATTTCCCTGTTAACGTGGAGATAACCTTATTGTTATCAGCAATGATTTTCGTATAACTATCTTGTATAGAACTAATAGGAGGGTGTAAGGGGTGTCGAATAACATCTAAGACTTGAGACATCCAAGCCAACCTCACCTGCACGTGGTACACCCTGCTGAATAACGAACGAGGCAATGGCGAAAGCGGGTGGTAGGGTTTTACAACCCGCCTGGGTCGCAACCGCCATGTATATGGCGAAAAAGCCCGTCATAGTGATTCGCTTCTGCGGGTTGCATTTCGGGATCAGCCTGTGCATATCCAGGCTTTCGCTGGCCGGCATGACAGCGGAGACCATCGATGGATAGTGTGTCACTTGGTGGTCGTCATTGTTTTTGGATTGTACTGTGCTTACCATCAGGCACATGGAAGTCATTTTGCCGTGCTACTATAAAAAAAAAACAATTAGATCATTTCTTAGTTACTTTTATATGAATAAAAATCAATTAATGAATATATATCAGCGTGTCATTCGAGAACGGCTGCGCTATTTTGATAGTTTCCTCGTAGTCCGGTGAAGCTGTTAAGGCCTTACTTGGCCAATAGCGTAGACAGTTCGAAAAAAAATGAAATAAAGCTATTTCCTTTTTTGTTGTGTTTATATAGACTAGTGTTCGAAATCCGACCATATTTCATTTTCGTTTTTATTTCATTTCGAGGAGTAGTGTGTGTAATGTTTGTTTTAATTAATGAACTGTATTTTAATGAATTTTATATTAAAAACAATAGTTTATATTTGTACACTTCTTCTCCATACAAACTTTAACTATTCCAAATTTCACGTTTATCCGTCAGCACAATTCGTCTAAAATCAATAATCAAAAACATTTTTTCAATTTAGTTCGGTTCGGAAAACAACCTAACTAACCTAACTCTAAAAAGGGGTACAAAGCTTTCACGTGTTAATATATAGATTTGTTGCAGCAGCTGCATTCTTTCTTTAGTTTACATGTCTCCATTTTATACCAGAACCGTCTTTAAAATTAGGAAAGATTCTGGTTGAATGTTAAAAGACCCGTTATGGATATCTTTATTTAAACCCAAGAATAACTTGAAAAATACTATTATTAACTAATATTATTAATCTAAATGTTAGTTTGTTTGTTTGTTAATGACTCTTTCTCGCCTTAGCTTCTCAATCAGTAACTAATAAATTTGGCATACGCTTTGTTAGGTTTTAAGCAATGAACAAGGCTGCTATTTATATCTATCTACATTAATGTAAGCGAAACCGCGAGTAAAAGATAGTTGGAACATAAGAAATACAAATAGGTTATCTGCTGATGTATAATTATAAAATATCATTTAGAATCGATTACATCGTTTAGTTATTTTGATCCAAAGTGAGGTAAAAACAGTTCACTATTTTTGTAGACATTGAACAGGTAATAAGAAAATGTTTACATTCCACACCTTCACTTCAATGATTCATCCTTTATTTACATTTACAGTGGAGTAGCATAAAGTGCACTTTGCACCATCTCGTCTTAAGTAAATATCTACGTATAGATAAGCAGAGACAAAACAGTTAACCAGTTACGTATGTCTTCTTAGTGTGTTATAACTAATTTTCTTAATTTTTGATGTGAAATTTCTCATAGACGGGCTTTGAATTTCTGATCAGGAACATTTTTGTATGATGAAAATTGGTGAGAGTAAGCACTGTGTCGGGTAGAGTAGGTGCAGTGTCTCGCTTGCTTTCGGGTATTGGAGAACACTGAGACGTACGCTCTTCTTGCTTCCGTTTTGAAAGATTCACTTCCGTATTC
The DNA here is from genome assembly GCA_015888305.1 of Antheraea pernyi. Lineage (NCBI taxonomy): Eukaryota > Metazoa > Arthropoda > Insecta > Lepidoptera > Saturniidae > Antheraea > Antheraea pernyi. The sequence goes on along the minus strand of MU158773.1, from coordinate 2,621,187 downwards.
ACTTTCCATGTGTACTACTATACATATATTTTTATTGTTTTGTTCCTATTGACGAGCTCTAGTGTTAAAAAATGAGATACTTGCGTATTAACACCACTGCACTGTCTTGGTTTCGCTAGTCTAACCTCACCGAACCGATACGGACGATAACAATCACATTACCCGAATAAATTATGTATTAACGCCACCGCAACTGAAGTTGGTCAAATGCAGACAATATATACCTGGGCCATATCATTGATATCTTGCCGTGTATATTAACGGGTGCACTTTTTTTTTTATTTTCCCTCGGTTTTGTTTGGTTAGGTCATACTCGCGAAACAGGGGACGATCTCTCGCTGCCGAGCATAGCCGAAACTACAATGAACGTGTGGACTGCTGTGGCCTCCTACTGCGAGGAGGTCATCTCGCAAAAGGATGCAGCGGAGAGGTCTCGCGAGGAAGACCCTCGGAGTGGCCGTCTCCGCCAAAGGCAGAAGGGAGAGGCGATACGTTCGTCTCCTCCAACTACCATAGCCGAGCCTGAGAGGGGATGGGTCGGTGGGCCTGCCTCTTCATTGCACAGGTTCGGCTGAAGAGAGGAGGCGAAAGGCTGTGTACCCAGCTTGTCTCTCTATAGTAGGACGAATCCTGTCAATCACTTGTCAGACAGCCGCAGGGGCGGTTTTTCAGTAAGACCGCAGGTTCGATCCCTTGTGTAGACCAAGAGGGTGGCGTATTCATAAGGGATTTCCCCACGCTCGCGAAACAAAGACAGCGCTAGCAGGTCATGTTAGCGGTCGGCGAGCCCACTGCGGTGATGCTAATACGAAAATACCATAAATAAATATCGGCTTTTTTCTTTGAACTCTTTACTTATTTCTCTTTCTCGTACCTGACTATCGATAATAATTGTACAATACATATAATAAATTTTGCCCCCATTATTATGGTGGAGATTCCATTATTGAATAATTATAAATATATTTAAATACCATAGTATTAATCTGTTGATTCCTTTATATTTGGTAAACCACTTTACTGTGTAACAAACAAACAGTTTTGAGGATAAAACTGTTCATATTAGTAAGTACACAGTCTATTTGTAGTAAAGTTATTTATATTTAAACTACATAATATTTTATCTTTTCCAGAAGGTTCAAAATATAATTACGCCATTGTTTCACTTATCTATATATACTGTTCACATATTTATTAAAGTAGTTTTAAGTGTGTTATGTGTTACACAATACGTATAATCAGCCAGTCGGTAAGGAACACCAATAAACACTCTGAAGGCACTGTAACTATTTATCCGGGCAGAGCTTCGCCTTACAGTAACTTCCACATAGGAGTGCACCCAGATCAGCGACATCTTGCCCTTTATATTCTGAACTCCCACCAATGTAGTCTCACATCGGGGCGAATAATGAATAGCCGACCAATAGCGTTCGAGGTCATTAGTAACACCCCCGATAAAGTCAATAGCGCGGTATCGCGAAGTCATCTCGCAGAAGGAGGCGGCGGAGAGGGCCCGCGAGGAAGATCCGCAAAGTGGCCCTCTCCGCCAAAGGAGAACAGGAAGGAGGGGGAGGAGGAACGCTCGCCTCCTCCCATAACCGAGCCGAACCTGAGGAGATGGGTCGGGGGACCCATCTCCTCATTGCACAGGTGAGGCCGACGAGGGGAGACGACTGGTTGTGTACCCAGTAGTCTCTCTATAGTAGGACGAAGCCTGGCGTTCATTCGCCAGGCTGCCGCAGGGGCGGTTTCTCAGGTAGACAGCAGGTTCGATCCCTGGCCGCCCCTACCATGCGGCGGACGGTACACCGTGGGGTTTTAGTCCGTGCGAGTCGGACATAACCCACTCTCTCCCCCGAGAGGGTGGCGTATCCATAAAGGATTTCCCCACGTAAATAAAAAAAAAAAAGGTCAATAGTGGTTCCCCGGGTGGCGTTGTAGTCTCGCCTCTCGGGTATGTCATAGCGGTACCGGACGTAGTCATTAACATATGTTTGTATCGATTACTTGAATATATAACAACATATTTTTAATCCTAACTAATATATTTTATATATATGTCGATGAAAGGCCAAGGCGAACGGAAGGCTGTTAGCGTAGGTTTTGGTGATGGTTTAAATACAAGGCAATGAGTAAATCGGACAGAGTAACGACCGACAGGTTTGTTGGCTGACCCGATCTCCTCGAGCGTCCGCAATAGAATGTCTCGCTCTCAAAAACGGCCTTTTTACAAGAATCCCCACCCTCGTGCCCACTCCCAATATTTAGATGGCGGCACGGTGTCGGCATTCTTAATCAAATAACTCTTATTACTAGATTAATAACAAAATTATCGTTTGCTACGACATATATCGGCTATCGGATAGATCTCGGTCTACGTTTTGTTAATTTCGCTTCCTAGATAATTCTAGAAATAAAATGGTCTATTGATTATGCAAAACGAATAATATAAAACTACTATTTGTATAAACACTAAGGGTTCAGTGTTGTTTGAAGTGGGGCATGCGGTGTTGTAGTACGTATGAGCAGGAGGGGGATTTTCTTTTTTTTATATGTACTCCTCTGTACTCAAAATATATTATTGGGATAATTAAAAACCCAGGCGAAGTCGTGAGTATCAGTTAGGTATAAAATGCAATGTCACTACTCAATAGATCATTAGTTAATCTAATAAACATATTATCATGGGGTACAAAAAGGAAAATAGAGTAAAATGTCAAATCCATCTGGATGCGAGCCAAGCCGCGAGCAAAAGCTAGCCTGCTATTATTTTTCAGCGGTTACTTTTTTACCCAGCGTTTGTCGACATTTGTACTTGATACTAAGTAAGAATGTGGTAAAACCGAGCTACATAATATATGTATATGTATGAATATGTCGCTCAGTTAGCTCAGATAGGTCGCGAATTCGTACCTGGACGGGAGAGAGGTCGCTTTCATGGACGCCACAGGGCAGATGGTCCGGCGCCATACGGTTTGCGGGGTTCCACAGGGGTCAGTCTTGGGCCCGCTCCTGTGGAACATGGGCTACGACTGGGTGCTCCGCGGCGCGCTCCCTATTGGAGCGCGCCTCATTTGCTACGCGGACGACACCCTAGTCGTAGCCCGGGAGGTGGTAGAGGCACGCTGAAGCTATTACTGGTTTCAGCATGAATGGGTCGGCTCACTCGGGATAGTGTGTTTGCATTTTTGCGTTTCGTTCGGTCAGTGCAAGCGCCGGATACCCCTCTCCGCGCCCCATCTTCCCTCCCCCAACACAGGCCGGCAAACGCAATTGCGACACCTCTGGTGCTGGAAGCGTCTATGGACGGTGGTGATCACTTAACATCAGGTGACCCACCTGTTCGTTTGCCTCCTATGATATAAAAAAAAAACATTACTTCACTTTACTTGTGTTATATAAAATTGCACCAAAATCAAAGAAAATAAACGGTAAATGTTAATGTTCCAAATATATTATTGTCAAGTTCTGCAATAAAAGTAAATCGCATAGTCACGCCTACGAGCAAATTTAACGGTCAATGAGTGTGGGAACACCCAGTAACATATTGACAAGTTATCCAAGGGCATGATTTGAACTAAAACATAGTTTGTCGATGCAGGACCAGGGCTACTATTGAATTATTGATGCTATCGTGATTTTCACGATTGACGTGAGAAGCGTAAACATACTACAAATACACAACAAACTACAACATATTACTAAAGTTACGACCACTTTAACCGTATAACTGTAATGTTTACTCAGCGAGCTATACTTTATTGTTACCAACTATTGAAGCCAACACAATTTCTAGACTCGGTTTAACCTTTTTTTTTTTCGAACTGACTACGCTATTGACCTACTGCGGTCTTAACAGCTTCACCGGACTGCAAAGGCAAGCGCTTAAGGCACTCAGCCGATTTTATTTTGACAACTAGTTCAAGGGTGCGCGGTACACCTTGGATTGGGCTGTTGCCTGATTTATGCAATTCGCGACCTATCATTTTTTTTTTACCGTGGGGAAATCTCTTATCGGTAGGGTAGGTTATGTCCGACTCGCACGGACTAAAACCTCACGGTGTACGTCTTTCGCTATAGTTGGGGCGGCACGAGATCTCTTCATCATGCCGCCCCAGCGGTTGGCCCAGCAGCAAAAGCACCGCCGCCGGGCCGCGTCTTGTTGGGAGACAGCCGAGTACACACCGGCCATCTCCTCCGTCCACCGGACCTGTGCAATGGGAAGATGGGCCCCCCGACCCATCTACCCTGGTCCGGTTACAATGGGAGGAGGCGGTCAAACTGACCCCTCCTCCTGATGAAGAGATCTCGTGCCGCCCCAACTATAGCGAAAGACGTACACCGTGAGGTTTTAGTCCGTGCGAGTCGGACATAACCTACCCTACCGATAAGAGATTTCCCCACGGTAAAAAAAAAATGATAGGTCGCGAATTGCATAAATCAGGCAACAGCCCAATCCAAGGTGTACCGCGCACCCTTGAACTAGTTGTCAAAATAAAATCGGCTGAGTGCCTTAAGCGCTTGCCTTTGCAGTCCGGTGAAGCTGTTAAGACCGCAGTAGGTCAATAGCGTAGTCAGTTCGAAAAAAAAAAAGGTTAAACCGAGTCTAGAAATTGTGTTGGCTTCAATAGTTGGTAACAATAAAGTATAGCTCGCTGAGTAAACATTACAGTTATACGGTTAAAGTGGTCGTAACTTTAGTAATATGTTGTAGTTTGTTGTGTATTTGTAGTATGTTTACGCTTCTCACGTCAATCGTGAAAATCACGATAGCATCAATAATTCAATAGTAGCCCTGGTCCTGCATCGACAAACTATGTTTTAGTTCAAATCATGCCCTTGGATAACTTGTCAATATGTTACTGGGTGTTCCCACACTCATTGACCGTTAAATTTGCTCGTAGGCGTGACTATGCGATTTACTTTTATTGCAGAACTTGACAATAATATATTTGGAACATTAACATTTACCGTTTATTTTCTTTGATTTTGGTGCAATTTTATATAACACAAGTAAAGTGAAGTAATGTTTTTTTTTTATATCATAGGAGGCAAACGAACAGGTGGGTCACCTGATGTTAAGTGATCACCACCGTCCATAGACGCTTCCAGCACCAGAGGTGTCGCAATTGCGTTTGCCGGCCTGTGTTGGGGGAGGGAAGATGGGGCGCGGAGAGGGGTATCCGGCGCTTGCACTGACCGAACGAAACGCAAAAATGCAAACACACTATCCCGAGTGAGCCGACCCATTCATGCTGAAACCAGTAATAGCTTCAGCGTGCCTCTACCACCTACGAAATTGTTCTCTACTGTAATAAAACATGACTTTATTAAATGTACTTGTTTCTTACGCAATCGTTTAAATAAAATGTAATAAGAAAATAGAATTAACATTTAATCTAATTTAAATGTTGACACTGGCAGAGGCGACACTTACGACTTGTCAAAAGAAGAAAAATTTATAATACTATCTGTATTATAAGGTCTCTTAATGTTTGTTCATCATACAGCATTATCACATGAATACTTATAGTTTTGTTTAATTATCGGACCAATATAAATTCACCGAAAAGACAATTCGTCGAAAATTGATAATAATAATAAAAATAACTAAGAATTTTTGGCGGGATTTTAGTCTTTCATGTAGTGGATTTTATATTTTATTCATAATCTTGTGTTACTTGACTCTATATTGTGTAAAATTGGTGGTGTTTTATGTAATATAGTTTATTTATTGTGCATAGGTGAAGTGAATGGAAAATAATACCACGGACCATGAATGCTGAGATACCACACAAACTCAATGGAAAGTTCTAACAAAATGGCCACCATCTTGTTAGTTCATTGAAATTATATCAAGAAACCTGTAATATCGATACTCACTTGACAATGGCAGTAAAAGTCTACTAGAAGACTGGTTGCCAAAAATGGAATGGAAGGGGGGGAACTTGTAATATTATTAACTACTCGACAAAGGCAGTAATAATCTAAAAGATTGGTTGTAAAAATTAAACCTAAAAAAAAAATAACAATAGTGAAAATTATATGTATGCAATACATTAATCATACATATTTCTAATTGGCTAAAATTAGTGATATAATACATATTATAAAACCAAGTTCTCTGCCACGTTTGTCGGTCTATCTGGACGCGATAAACTCAAGAATTACTGAACGGATTTTCATGCGGTTTTCACCAGTAGATAAATTGATGCATGAGGAAAGTTTATGTATACAATTAGTCTAGATTTTTTTTAAACCAGGGCTGGATAAAGTCCGCTGGTCCCACTAGTATAAAAATAAAGGAAAACAGCGGAAGACTTGCTTACTTCAATTAATTAATAAATAAAATCGATTATAATAAAGGTGCAGACCAAGGGTCTACATACTTCATGCTTCATTAAAAAAAACCTAAACTAACCTATAATAATTCTTAAAATCCTGAAATGTTTGTGTTATTATAAATTTTCTGGGAATTGCCTTTTCGGTGAATTGTGCTTAAAAGAACTACTCTTCGGTGAATTGACCAGATCCCATAATTGCTTTACAATATATACGAATATCAAGATGATTATTCATTTGGAAATCCAACAGCATACAGTATTTTTATATAATATCTTATAGTATGAAACAATTAAAGCCAAAACAGGATTTCACAATTACAAAAAGTGATACATAGTAATATAAGTAGACAAAAGAAAAACATGTATCCTTTACTTGTGTTTAGTATAGTGTGTGTGTGCGCGTGTCGGAATGTGTGTGTTTGTGTGTGTGCGTGTATTTCTGACTTGTGTGCTTGCTTTATCCTTTTTATATTATAATTGTATAATTCTGCGTTGTAATTTCATTATTTCACTTTTAAATGTATTCCGTGAATATCGAAATATATCTACCGTATTATATACTTCGGGCAATGTGACACAGTATTGAATTTTGAGCATAGTTAGATTAAACAACGGTGCTTTGCGTGTACAGTATGTTAGTACTCGCAGTGATACAGAGACCAAAAGATCGGGACAATCAATATAGCCCGAAAGTATATAGTGCAATAACATCATTTCGTTTTGTCGACGCCGCACTTCTAAAGGGTCTAGGCGAAAATATTGATAGTTAAATAAGAACGATAAATAAATAAAAATGTTGGATTGGAAAATCTTGGAAAAGAGACGGAGCCAGTGAACTTTTTTTAAAAATAATAGAACATAATATGAGAATTAAGCATGTACATACTACGTAAATTAAAATTAGTTTTTTTTTCTAGGGGTATGCCTTATAGAACAGGAAAGTGACAAAAACACATCTGCGCTCGTTGTGAAGTCGTCCAGAAGAAAATATTATGGGCTGTTCCAGGTATTCCATCTATTAAAAGTTATATTTACATTATTAATTGTCTTTTTTTACTGTCTCCGAGCTGCGAAAAGTGAATATTTTTGGAATTATACTTCTTTTGGCGCGTTGGGGAAAAATGATGAGAGTAAATTTTTAAGATGCGCGCGCACACCGTCACGAAAAACTGATACCCTGAAGTTAGCTATAGTAAACACTAAACATTTTGTTTCTTTGTATTTGTTGTTTGTATTAAAACTTTCAATGTATTAAATACCTTTTTGTGTCGTTTTTTCTACAAACGTAGAATAAGGCGAAAGATAAAAATTTGAAAAGATGTTTATCTTGTTACGCCAAAGAAGTATAACTTCTAACGCGTGTACATAAGTACACACACACTTGTTTTATAATAAAAGTTGATTCATTAAAAATATTTGCAAAACCTCCTTTCACAAAGTTTTTTCTTTTATAGTCTGGCAAACAATACTTGATATTTAAAATTACTACTAGAGTTTTTGGCGGGATTTTGGTCTGTCATGTAGTATATTTTATATTTTGTTCATAATCTTGTGTTACTTGACTCTATATTGTGTAAAATTGGTGGTGTTTTACGTAATACAGTTCAGTTATTGTGCATAAATGAAGTGAATGGAAAATAATACCACGGACCATGAATTCTGAGTAGCTACAAAAACCCTCTGGAAAGTTTTTGTAGGAGGTAGAGCCACGCTGAAGCTATTACTTATTTCAGCATTAATGGGTCGGCTCATCCGGGGTAATACCACCCTCTCACAGAGAACCGACGTGAAGTAACAGTGCTTGAATTGTTGCGTTCCGTTCGGTCAGTGACAGCGCCGGAGGCCCATCTCCTATTTCCCCTAAACACAGGCTGGCAACGCACTTGCGACTGCCTTGGTGTTGCTAGTGTCTATGGACGGCAGTGGTCACTTACCATCAGATGACCCGCCTGTTCGTTTGCCTTCTATGATATAAAAAAAAAGTTCTAACAAGAGAGCCACCATCTTGTTGGAACATTGAAACATTGAAATTCCTGAAATGACACTTATTGTGGAAAGTATCTTGTAATCTCTATTGAAACAAAACATTGACACTGGCAAATGCTTCTGCAGAGCCAAAACAAAAAAAAGAAGAAAAATTACTACTGCTGTTATACTATGATTATAATGAATCATTTAAAATTTCCGGCGTGTTTGTGTGATATTCAAGAATTTTTTTTTTCAATCCCGATTGGTTTACGCACTAATATTAGCACCAATACGTTACGGTTATGATTTTAAATTACTTAATAAAATTAATATATTGTAAAAAAATATTAGTCATTAAATGAAACAGAGATTTTTGACTTGTAGGTAAGTGATTCTAAATAAATGAAATCACAAATGAATACAATTTTCACACAGATGCTGTTACTAAGACAGTGGGTATTCAAATATGTTTTTATATATAATTAATATTCATTATTTCACGCAAATACTAATTATATCTTACTATATAACTATATTATTCGTTAAAAAGTCAAATTTGTCATAATTATCTTCTTCTAGAAACTAATGAAAATTTTAAATACGTCTATATATATTATTGACAAAATTATATCTGTTATATATGTTCTTTATAAGATTTACTATATAAGAACGAGTTGAGAGTTTTTGGCGGAATCTTGAAATGGCATGTAGTTGTGTTTATATTTATCAATAATCTTGTGTTATCTAGCTCTAATATGTAATATTGATCGTGCTTTACGTAATATAGTTTGGTTAATACCACGGAAATAATACCACGGATCAAGAGTTCTGAGATGCCACAAAAACTCCCTGGAAAATTCTAACAAGATGGCCACCATTTTTTTGGTTAATTGAAATTATATCAAGAAACTTGTAATATCGATACTCACTTGACAATGGCAGTAATAGTCTACTAGAAGACTGGTTGCCAAAAATAAAACAGAAGAAAATGAACGAGTTACATAAAATACACAGCTTTTGCCAAAACAATGTCTTTTTCAAAGTTACGCTATGAGTCTTCGGCAGTTTTGTTTTCCTTTTTTTTTCAATTAATACGTTAACTTAACTAGTTAATTACTAATTTAATAATAAAATGGCCTAATTATAGCCTAACTTCCATATATATTACGTGCAAGCTGTTGTTCATACCGCAATGGCGTATTTTCAAACGTATTAAGTTTTATTTTCATTACTCTGGAGTTTGGAATTCGGAGATTTTAATTGTATATTAGAAATTTAGATTCATTTAAATATTTGCACGTGAATTTTGATTCTGGGTTTCAATCAAATGATCTCGTATTTATTTCAGATAGGAAGTGAGTGGTGCAAGGAAGGTCGTAAAGGCGGGAAATGTGACATTTCTTGTGAAGGTGACAATACTTTTAATATATATACATAATCCATATTTTAATATGCTAATAATTGATAAAATCAAGGTGAATGCATTTAACAATGGTTAATAATAACACATCAAGGTTAATGAAGGACATTGAGCTATGTATGACCTTCTTTGAAGTAATAACTTCTTTCAAATGTATTTAACTAAGATTATCATCTTTCCTGTGGTGATAATTTCCTTAGCCACATTAATAAGTCAATGAAAAAGAACCACCGCGCTCGGGTCAGTGACGCTGAATCGGGTTTACTCGGCTGCATTCGACATCAAGTGTATGCGGCTCCGTGACGCACTGAATCGTGTATACACGGGTTCAGTTGTCATCAACTATGTTTACTGTCTAACAAGGAGTGTACCGTTCCATTGATTATTACATATTATAATAATAAAATGATATTTATGTGTCTTTTATATAACTAGCTGACTCAGCCATGCGTTGCTGTGGCTCAGTTATAACATGTTGAATTTAAATCACGATAGAGTATTTGATATTATTTGATTAACAGAACACGTACACTAAAATTAACTGGAGATGAAAAAGAAATTCAAATTTAAACGTGGCGCCATCTATATCAATTCCAGTCGGTCCTACAGTTTTCTGTCAATAAACTAATTTAAAGCGCCATCTGTTTACGACTGATGAAAGTTGCAATTATTAACAATAATCATTGACAATAATTTAATAAGTAATAAAAAAAATTTGAGGCTATTAATGGAAATGTAAATTATCCTATCTCTCATGTTGGGCCAAATTATACATAAATTAGTTTTGTGAAGGTCGGTGGAGTAGTTTCGGGAGTTCATCGTGGACAAACATCATGACAACGGATTTTTATATATATAAGATTGATGTGGTATTTCAAATGTAAATATTGTGTATTATTTTTAGCACTACTAGATGATGATATAAAAGACGATGGAAATTGTGCTCTAAAAGTGTTCGAGCTTGAAGGGTTCAAGTATTGGCCGAAATGGGTGGCCAGATGCAAAGGTCAACTACTACCCGATATAGAGAAGTGAGTAACCTGTTATTTTATTTTAGTATCTTATTCCGAGAGACGAATCTATATTAATATTATAAAGCTGGAGTTTGTTTGTTTGGTTGAACGCGCTAATCTCAGGAACTACTTGTCCGTTTGCGACAGACTAACGACGCGTAGTATAGGGGCCTGTGTAGATCAAATATTGATATTTTGTAATGAGACTGTACAGCCCATATATGTTTGACTACTTAATAAAATCTATATAATTTTTCTTCGGAATGCAAATAGATGTGAAAGAGAGACCAATGATAATAATTTCAATTTACAAATTATAAAAAAATTATACACCCTATAAAAATTCTAAACAGAGCATACTTTAACTTTAACTACAATTAATGTAACTATCAAAAATCAAGGTAAGTAAGTAAGCCATGCACGTATTGATATATATATTTTTTTATATCACAGGAGTCAAACGAACAGGTGAGTCACCTGATGTTAAGTGATCACCACCGTCCATAGACACTAGCAACACCAGGGGAGTCGCAAGTGCGTTGTCAGCCTGTGTATGGGGGAGGGGTAGGGATAGAAGAAAGGGGAAGGGAAAGGGGGAAAGGAGGTGGGCATCCGGCGCTCTAACTGACCGAACGAAACGCAACAATGCGAGCACTGTTACTTCACGTCGGAGTTCTGTGGGCCGGGTGGTACTACCCCGGGCGAGCCGACCCATTCATGCTGAAACTAGTAATAGCTACAGCGTGGCTCTACCACCTTTTAAGGTGTTTTGTCAGCTGCACTTGGTAGTCAGTTTCTTCACCACATGGTCATTAAAAATCAGCTGAGTTTGTGGTCACACGCTAAACCTATATTTCAAAAATATAGTATGATTATACCTATAGATCAACTACTCTAGGGTACCATTATTCTACCATTTTATTATACCAATTATATTCTCTTTTCTTGAAGTGGAATATTACTATGCTTCTCATATGTAGAAAAAATGTGAATGATTTTAAATAATGTTTGCGTTGTCGCGATAAAATCAGTTTGACTGTTTTTGTCTCAAACAAACAAACAAATAGACGCACAGCTAATCATTATTCATATACTACTCGCTATCACTGACGTCATGCAAATAAGAGTTTGTGATAATATTTGTCCGTAAACACATTAGTTTGCAAAAGATACCAGCTGTTTCCTCTCTGAACAAACGAATAATAAAAATAATTCATGTGACAATTGAAGACAGGTGTGAACGAAGGTGATATGCAACAATTTCTTTATTTTTCATTCTATAACCTAAATCAAAGTGTTTATTTGTATACGTATTTTGTTCTTACAAGGTTATCACAAATAGGCTTATAAATGAAAATACTGAAACTATATTTATCTATATACGGGGTTATTGGTAACTCGACACGTTAGGATTAGGATGTGATAGGGGTGACTATTTGTGATAATTTTAACCTCCAATATGCATTATGCGAAAGTGAACCGTGTTTAAGTTATTATGATTTTTTAGCATTTTTTATGTATATATTTGACCTCTGTATATGCACTACCTACAAAACTATTTGATTGACAACAATACCGCTGGTTAGCTGGAAGAAAATGCTTTATAGCATTAAGCTCGCCAGTGTACAAACAAAAAGTATTCATTCATTCATTCATTTTTCAAAATATATCAAAAATGCTCCATCGAAAATTTATTAAAAAAAAGTAACAATTTAAATGTAATTTTTTACTTAAACGTTTTTAAAACGATTAAATACTAATTATTCATAAATATTAGAACAACAATTATTGGTTCAAATTTAAAAATGCGAGATAAAAAACGATATTATATCAATATCTTTTCTCACTCAAATTCCTTTAAAAAAAAACTTGTTTTGCAAGTTATTTTAAAAACAAACCGTTTTCTGAGCTCTCCGACAAAGCACAACATCTTTACAATCACCTAACTGTGTCACTAGTTGGTAAATGCACATAAGTTTTGGAATATTTGCTACAAGTAGGGTTTTGATCCGCCGGGGAATTATATAGTAACTAGCGGACCTGGCGGACGTTGTCCTGCCTTGATTATAAAAAAAAACCTAAAGTTCAACCGCTACGCCACCTACCGGGTCCAATTGTGAATCTAAACCATTCTCGGATCCACAGGAACACGCACACAAAGATTTATAAAAATCGGTCCAGTCGTTTAGGAGGAGTTTAGTGACATACACACGCACAGAAGAAATTTATATATAAAGATAAGAAACATAATTATATCTATAGTACATAAGACCTCAAAATGTAATTATAACAAACAACCATTTGCACGCGGCTTCGCTGATCTTATTGTAAATTTGTTCTACCCTTTGGGAACAGTACCTTATGCCGTTTTTTAAACTTCTGACAATATGTAAGCAAAATTTCATAATGGATGAGTAGTAGTTGAAAGTATAACAAACGAACAAACTCTCCTATTTATAATATTACTTAGGATTGCGATTTCTTTATTCGTATCCATTCCCGTTCATAATGTGTCTCATAATAACAACTTTTTAATTAAACCCGTAAAATGACTTCATTATAAAATATCATTACAGTAGTAAATAACATGATAAAAATAGTACGACATAAGTACAATTATGTAAGAAGGGACACGATGATTAATTCACAATATTAAAAACAACTCTGTCTGTAATTCTAGCTAATAAACAAATACAATTGATAAATTATATAAAGAGGAAAACTCCGATGAATTCTAGTAAAAACAGTAATTGGAAATCCCTTACATAACATTAATAATCTCAAATATTTTATTATTATGAGCAATTCAATAGTATACATAAAGTTTATATTGAAATTTGTTTTTTAACGTACGGAATAATAACCGCATAAACTAACAAATTCTTCAGCCGATTGTAACTGCAATAATAACTAGCGACCGGCGCCGGCTTCGCATGGGCATCATCGGTGTCTAAAGAATTTTTGACGTTTTGATATTTACTTCATAAAAATCCTAGAAAATACGTAACAATTTTCGCACAAAGTATTTTGTTTCATTGTAAACCTGTGATATTTTGTAAAATATTCATTGAAATGGTGCCAATAAGGGCGATTTTAATCTATAATAAATACTCAACATAACAAATGTGTCGGGATGAATATTATTATATTGGTTAAAGTAACATTACAAATAACCAATTACTTTTTAAAAATATTTAAAAGATAAAAATTATACTGTGAATTATCCTTCGGCGATAGACTTTATACCATTTTTTTTTCGTACTGACTACGTTATTGACCTAGCAAGGTCTTAACAGCTTCGCCGCACTACTAAGGCGAGCGCTTAAGGCACTCAACCGCATTTATTTGACAACTCGCTCAAGGGTGCACGGCACACCTCGGCTTGAGCTGTTGCCAGATACATGTAATTCGCGACCTATCTCAGCTAACCTAAGTTAAGCTAACCATTCATACATATATGAGTTGTTGAAATATATATGTGTACCAAGCATACATACCCCAACAGGTCTTATATATATCTCGTATCGGATAATTTTCTAAACTATTTCAGTTTGATAAGCGAAAAAAATAAAACCCTTCCACTTGCATGTGTAAGCGTGTATGCGTGCACGTGTGTGGAGGTGATATGTGTAATGTTGTCGCAGTGATGTACGATTTTGTGTGACTGTATCGCACGAGCAGCGCACTCAAGGGCTCCACGTCGAGGGAACGGACCTAGGCTTGAGCCGTTGCCGAGGGGGGCTTAATCTGGTGTGCGGGAGCAAAATTGACCGCCAGACCACGGCGGCGTAATCTGTGGTTACGCGGGCATGGGCGTGAACACGCTCTGTTTGGAGAGACAGGCTGGTACTGATCGTTCACTGCCGTTATTTCATCGGGAGGGTCGCTAAAAATACGTCGCGGACGTCTTTTTATAATGCGCAGCGTTCGGTACGGGTTCGTATTTTGCGGCGGATACCACTAACGGACTGGAAACTTTATACCATCAACACTCTTCTGTAGGCATTTTTAAGATGAACAGTATCGCAGTACACTATTTTGAGGTATTTCAATCTACTTAGTATTTCCAATAGAAGCGACTGAAAATTCCGTTTAACGACTTCATTAGACAGACATAAAACTTCTCGGAAGAATTTCTCTAAATGATAGTAAAAACCGTATCAAAATCCGTTGCGTACTTTACAAGAACTGAGGTGTTAACACAGACCGACGAGAAGTGACTTAGTTTTATAATATTTATCTAGATGAGAAACAGTATTTTTCTTTTTCGTATCTGGTGTCTATCTAGTATTGTAGCATTGTAGTTATACTTTGGTAAGGCAGTAAAATAGAACAAGAAATAGAGACTGCCAGGACCGTAACTAGGCGAGGGGGCATTGTGGGGCAATGCCCTACCTTAAAAACACGAAAAAATAAATTAAATTATTGTAATTAAATTGTTTCTTCATAGTTTGAGATTTAAAAAAATATAACAATAGGTATCTAAACTTTTCCGAACATACCACAGTTTGTGACATACGACGGTAGATCAATTATGATAATTTTTTTTACTTCCGCCCTACCTGTAACCAATGCTGCCCTACCTGAAGTTCGACTCCAACTACAGCCCTGGAGACTTTATTCAAGACCATAGATATACCTCAAGCACTAACCTTCAGTGTGATGACTGTTTACTATTATGGCCGTTCATCGAGGTGAAGGGAATGGAAATTTATCTCCATCTTTAAATAAAATATTACCTATTCTACTTTCACAAATGAAGCTATATTCGTAAATAACCTGATTACCCTTTCCAGATGTCCGGATTGGCAAAATCCGCCGAGCAGAGCGAGCCCACCGCGCGACAAACGCACTGCCATGGCGAGGGGGAAAAGACACATAACGCGAAGAGTTCGAAGGGGGCGACGTTCAGTTAGGTATTAAATATTTAAAAGCATAATTGGTACGTTATATAATAGTACTTATTTCATGTACAAACATTGTTAACCAAAAATAATATACAGTAGAACTACGGTAAGTCGAACTGTAAGAGAGAAGCGAAATAATTCGAGTTAAAATTTTGGGTAGGTAATAACGGGTTTTGTAAGTGAATTTTATGACACATAAAGGTTTAAATTTTCCCATTAATATCCAATGTTGAGTTAAAGAGATGAATTATTATTATTATATATATATATAAGGCCTATAAGAGGCCCACTGCAGGGTCATATACTTCTTTTCGAAGAAGGACTGGAGCCACGACATATTGACGATTTGTAACTCCAAAAAATCCACAGTTCCATGTTTTACCACACACGGCGTTACTACAAGAATATTTATTATATATATAATGCTGAAAATATAAACATTGTTAAAATAATTTGTATTTTTAAAGTCAGTTACTTCCAGTTCAGTTCTTTTCTTGTTTCTTCAGTTATTAAATTAAGATAATCGACTTGCTTTACTGGATACAGTGACATATTCTAGATAAACAAGTTTGTTTAAAGTTATCATAGAACGATGTATACTGAAATACCTCGTAGTGACACATTGATTATTTCGTTTAGTAGTGGGCTCAGATTACACGTAACTGTATCGAGGTTTGAAGGGAGCGAGCATCTTGAGGGAGTCCTGGAGGTTTTTGTTTAATCGAGATTAGATTTACCAAGGTTGTACTGTACTATTTTTGAAATTACTTTGAATATATTATGTATAAAAGCCGTAATTTGTAAAACATATAAGATTTTTATGGTTTACACCGTGGTAATCAATTTTACTCGAAATGTTATTCTATATCAAACTGGGAGTGCCACCACAATATTGTTTAAGAGGTATATGATTTTTGTTTTAATCTTAAGTTATTCGACTTTTTCTTTTTTATTATTAACATGGGGAAATCCCTTATGGATACGCCACCCTCTCGGGGGAGAGGATGGGTTATGTCCGATTTGCACGGACTAAAACCCCACGGTGTACCATCCGACCGTACTGTTGGGGCGGCAAGGGATCGATCTACGCTATTATAAAATAATGACTGTTTATTTATTTCATTCCATAAATTTTCATTATTATTGAATACAAAAATTCAACTAGGCGCAGGCGCGGTGTGTTTGGCGGCATTTATCAAAGGGCACTAGGTCCTCGCCGCGTGCCACTAGTAGAACGAGTAGCCGACAAAGCAATTTGAATCTTATGTTCATTTAGACAGAGTTGCAAATATTTGTGTTTTGAGTCGCCAAGGCAAGAATCAGGTTTACCCGCGCCTATAGATGTTTCACATCAAAAATCTAAGTTAATTTTCAATAATTACATTTAGTTAATTTATAAAAAACTTCAACTACATGAGGGTGTAGCGTCTGATCACAATGTTAAATGTCGATGTGGTCTAATGTTGCAAAACTCTTAGCATACAGAGAATTAACATTTACTTGCGATTAGAACACGGCATAGACGCTATATTCATTATTATTTTGATATCTTCCGAACAGTTGACAATTGGCAACTGACCATGAATTACATGATATAGGATATATATCATATAATATGAATGAGACTGTATATAATATTTATACACTTTTGCATTTATATAATGGCTGTCAATCAGATATGTGTGTGTTTGTTTACATAAACGTATATAAGTACATATATTACAGAGAAATATAAGTTTGCGTGTGTGTATCGCATGATAAATAACAAATGTTCGTATGTGTTTGTGAAATTATTGTTACTTTATATTTTTAAGTCCAGATATTATTGATAATAAAGATTCTACCTATAATCACTTGTTTTTTTGTGAATTTTAATTATATTTACCTAATACCTTATTGTTATAAAAGTAATGGCGATAATTATTATAAACATTTTTATATTATATTTGGGGTGTAAGGGGTGTCAAATAACATCATAAGACTTGAGACACCCAAGCCAACCTCACCTGCACGTGGTGCACCCTGCTGAATAACGAACGAGGCTATGGCGAAAGCGGGGTGGTAGGGTTTTACAGCCTGACTGGGTCGCAACCACCATGTATATGGCGAAAAAGCCCGTCATAGTGATTCGCTTCTGCGGGTCGCGTTTCGGGATCAGCCTGTGCATATCCAGCTTTTCGCAGGCCGGCATGACAGCGGTGACCGGCGATGGATAGTGTGTCTCTCGGTGGTACGCCATTGTTTTTGGATTGTACTGTGCTTACCATCAGGTATAGTACAGTCACTTTGCCGTGCTACTATAAAAAAAAAAAAAAAACAAGGAATAATATCATGTTATAATTTTTTTTTTTACTACATACTCTATTGGCCTGTCAGGCCTTTCCAGCTTTATTATTTCGCAGTTGAGTATTTATTTTAATGGAACTCTACTCTAGATGTAATGTTTTCATATGTGGTAGAGCCACGCTGAAGCTTTTTCTGGTTTCAGCATGAATGGGTCGGCTCGCCCGGGGTACTACCAACCGACCCACAGAAAACCGACGTGAAGTAACAATGATTGTATTGTTGCGTTTGTTCGGTCAGTGAGAGCGCCGGAGGCCCACCTCACCTCCCCTCTCCTCTCCCCTTCCCCTCCTCCCCCAAACACAGGCCGGCAACGCACTTGCGACTGCCGTGGTGTTTGCCAGTGTCTATGGCCGGTGGTGATCCCTTAACATCAGGTGACCCACCATGCCTATGATATAAAAAAACAATATAACATTTTTGTACCTCTAACAACGTGTATGCAAAATTTCATATTAGTCGGCAGTGTAGTTAAGTAGTGAAAGTGTAACATACAAACAAACAGAACTAATACAAAAAAAATCGTCGAATTCTATCCAACAGTTTTTAATGAAGCACGCAAAATGTAAAATGTCTATCATTCTGTATAAAATTTTTGATACTTACGTATTAATCGCTGCTGCGGTCACTTAGTGTTGTCTTTATTCCGCTTATCTAGCCTGACCTAACCGAGACGGAAAGATTGAGAAAAATAAATAGCCCACTTATTAATTATACATGACAAGGCATCAATCACATGACTCAGGTGTAGATTGTCTGCGCTTGACCAACTTCAGTTGCGATGGCGTTAATACGTAATTCATTCGGGGCAATGTGATTGATATCGTTCGTCTCGGTTAGATTAGGTTAGATTTCCGTTAATGTTCGTTGAAGCGACGGTCATAGAGCCGCGCCCGTTGCCGCGAACTTATCAAGGGCTAGAAAGGCAAGCATTTTCTAACTCGCATTCTTCTGTGTTTGCCCCGCTCTGTGGCAGTCTTTTCACGGATTCTCCCGGCAACTCCATCCGCCATATGTGGAGATCCGTGTTAGGTTGTTGGTCTGTCCTGTCTCATCCTTCTGTGTGTGTCGGTCGGTCGGTCGGTCTTAGGTCATTTGGTCTTGGGTCAATTGGTCTTGGTCGGCTGGTCTTGTGTTTGTCTGTTTTGTCCTTGTTGTGTGTGGGTTGGTTGGTCCTGCTTGTGTTTATGTCGTCCTTGCTTTTCTTGTGTCCCGTCTTTGTGGCGGTCAATCCGGCGTCGTTCCTGTGGATTCTCCCGGCACTTTCACCCGCCATATGTGGAGGTCCGCGCTCGATCGTTGGCTTGGCTCGTCTGTCCTTGTTTATACCTGGCGTGTCCTTTGTGTGGGTCGGTTGGTCCGGGGTCAATCTGTCTGGGGTCGTTCGGTTCTGGCCCAGTTGGTCTCGGGTCATTGGTCTTGTTTTCAATTCATCTTTTTTTTCCCCGTTTTATTCTTGATTAAGGTATCGCTTAAGTTGTACCTTCCTTCCCTTGCTTGTTGTGGTACCGCTAAGTTGTGCCATCTTGTAGTGGCTGTGACTCGCTACATGTCACAGCTGTGGTGTAAATTCCCGATATTGGGTGGGGGCGCCCGGTGTCATTGATGGGAACCCATGGAGCGAAGCACGGGCAACGGCCGCTGCTTCTGGAGGAAGCACGAGGGTGCCTGACACCCTGGAGACGTAGGTCGACCCGCTGACCATCTGCGGCCGACCCGAGCGCGTGACCAGGGCGCGGAGAATGCTCGCGTAATCCAAACCCTGGTTACATTTCGCGCCATGCGGCCGGTGAGGTTTTTAGCCGGTATGAGTCACGGCATCACCCTCCAACTGTTGCCCCTGTCCCCAACGACAGCTGGAGGTGTATCCTAGGAAGGATTTTCCCCACCTAAAAAAAAATGCACCGCGACGAGGCCCCTGATGAGGGGCCGACACCTGCTGGGGCGTAGACGCAATGCCAGTTCGGCAGCTCCTGTTCCCTGGCCTATAGGTAATTGAAGGCATCATGGGGTTTTAGCCCGTGCAAGTCAGACATACTCCTTCTGAGCGACCGTCTCCGCCGACGGATGACTGGCAAAAGGAGACAGCAGTTTGCCCGTTTCCTCCTGCCACCATAGACGGGCCTAAGGAGGATGGGTAGGAGCCCATCTTCCCATGACAAGGACGAGACGGGGCCCGGCATCGGCGTTTGACAGTACAATAAAAAAAAGTGACTAACGGGGTATGTACTGGATGATTCTATAGTAGACATACATGAGAGTATTATGATTCAGACTATCACATTTGAGGTAATTTTCTCAGTTATGACAAAATAAAGGCCTGCTAACCCCTTTGCTGATTTTTTAAAACCCGGACCTCAAAATGTCGGATTATGTTTTTTTATTAATTTCACTATATCGTAAATTGTATATTTAATGGTTTAATAAAAAAGTTCCTGCAAATGAAGAAAATAATTGAAAAATACATTTTACATAAAAATTTTATTTACAATATATCATTTGTTTTTTGTCTAAGTTTTGTCGTAAGTCTATTGACCTTTGCCTGATGAGGTCGACATTCGTTTGTATGAAACTTAACCTAATGGTGTTGGACAGCCCAGAGATTATTTAAATATATATTTAAATTAAATTCGATTACATGTGACATGGTTTACCTTCAAGGAACTTTCCACATTCAGCAATATTAGGACGTAAAACGAACATCGCGATTTACTTACGACATAAGAATGCCTTTATTAAAAGCCATAAAGTTAGATAGGAATCCCTATGACTTGACGATTGAAGAGTTGTCCAATTATATCCGTACTAGCTTTTGCCGGTGGCTTCACTCGCGTCAATATAATTATTTTTTTCATGAAATTAGATATTCGTTTAGGATACTACCAGTCGATTTTCTGTGATCCACTCGTCATGTTGCAATATATTAATGTCAATAAGTCAATTTATTATGTCGGACGACGTTGTAAAAGACATTTTTTATCCCTCGGGAAACGTGCTTTTGCTTGTACCGTCTGTGCTCTTTGTATCCTTGGCAATGTCTTTGCAGATTTCATTATGTTCGATCAAATAGTTAAGCTCACAATAATGAGGCTCACAGCCTCATTTATATGCTACTATCCTATGCCCTCGACTTCGTCCGCGTGGAATAATTAACTTTTTTTCAACAAAACAATTTTTTTCTGTGACTTCCCTCTGCGTACCGCTTCAGTAAATGTTCCTATTTTACCACTCTATTCTTTTTTAAATTATCAGTTAAAAAATGACCAGTACGTCTCTTATGGGCTGCAAATCCTAAGTCATCTTTTAAAGTACGCGACATGGTTCTAGGTGCTATCTTCATCTCCCGAGATAAAATCTTTGGCTTTCGGACATGATTTCTTACTGCTTTGACCACCTTTTTCGTACGAACACTACGTGGACGGCCAGATCTTTTTCTGTCAACAAACAGAGGAGGTCTCATTGTACCTATTAATAACCCGGCACACAAACATTTAACTAATACCAAGCGTATGGAGAGTTTTAAATATTGCATTTGGTTCAATACCTGCTTTGTGTAAAATGCAATCACAGCAATTCTGTTCTCTTTATCACACAATGGAGTGGCCGTTTAAATATCGCAAAATATTGTACAATGTATTGACGTCAAAATGAGAAAACTCAATGAATAATCATATAAAAATGTCAGATTCCAAATTCAAATGTAATATTTCGTTTATTTTTAATTGTAACAGTATTTATGGCCAGACTAAGTGCAGTTATTTAATATTAAAAATAGAATTAATAAAATTATAAAGGGTGCGTGGAAAACAT
This sequence comes from Antheraea pernyi, assembly GCA_015888305.1. Taxonomy (NCBI): domain Eukaryota; kingdom Metazoa; phylum Arthropoda; class Insecta; order Lepidoptera; family Saturniidae; genus Antheraea; species Antheraea pernyi. Next base: position 2,599,382 of record MU158773.1, on the reverse strand, counting down.
TAAAAATTTCCTATGAACTTCTCAAACGACACTGGCAGATGCGTTTCCTACACTTTGTTAAAATAAAGAAAAATCGTCCACACAAATAAATTTATAATGACAAAACAATAGCTTTTTACTAAATATATATGAAAATACCTATATATACGGTACTTACAACAACCTCGACGAGTCGAATCCTTTATTTATCTGTCGTTATTCGTCATACTATATTATAATAAACTTAATTCCTCCGTAAAATACCTACGTGTTGCTAGTTAAAATCATGCGAACTAACTCGACCTAACTCGAATATGGGGTTCAACGGTCCGGATTATTATGAAAAGTTTTCGAAGCTCTGACCTGGAATTATTTATTTAGGGTAATCCCTTACGCGGCTCAACTTTCTGTTGATTTTAAATAACATGCTTAATGTATTGTTTGTTTATGGTTGAAATCGATATTACGAGGATTATATAGATTATTGGTACATTTTATTCTCTAGTACATCTAAATCATTAAATAGTATAAAACAAAGTCCCCTACCGCGTCTGTCTGTCTGTCTGTTCGCGATAAACTCAAAAACTACTGAACGGATTTCCATACGGTTTTAACCAGTGGGTAGAGTGATTCACGAGGAACGTTTTGGTATATAATTTGTCTATAATCTTTAATAATCAGAGCGGGATAACGTCTGCCGGGCCCGCTAGTTTATATATAAAACGACATCTGTTAATCACTCATTTATGTGTTTTTCTGTATTATAGGGGGCAAACGAACAGACGGGTCACCTGATGGTAAGTGATCACCACCGTCCATAGACACTAGCAACACCAGGGGAGTCGAAAGTATGTTATGTGTGCTTCAAAATTAAATTATACATACAATAAGAATGCCTATCTAACGTGTCTGTTGTTTTTAGATTTTTGTGACAAAAATGTTGCAGGTGTGTTGGAATAAGTAATATACACGTTAATCATTTTTAGAAATATTTGTCTGTCTGTTTGTTTGAACATGCATCACTGCTAAAGTATTTTGAAACTGCTAAAGTACTTTTAAGTTCATAATAAAACGTCGAGAAAATGATAAGTCACAGATAAGGCCATGTATGGAGTATTGCTGCCACCTTTGAGACGGGTCTGCTAAATACCAGTTGGCCTTGCTGGACTCCGTCGATCACAGAGCTCGAAGACTTGTCGGCAACGAATCACTGTTAGCAGCCAAACTGCAAACACTGGAACGTCGGCGTAGGGTCTCTTGCCTTGTAGTATTCTATCGCCTACACTTTGGGGAATGTACAGAAGATCTGCACCAACTAATTCCACCGTCTCCGTTTCATCTTAGAACTACCAGACGCCGTACGGGGCTCCACTCATTCGCGGTTGACATACCATTCATCCGGACGAAGTGCTTTGCATCTTCATTTATTATGAGAACCGCGAAGGAGTGGAATACGCTCCCTGCGTCTATTTTTCCTGAAGTGTATGATGAAGTGATCTTCAAAAGAAGAGTGAATGTGCATTTACTGGGTGAACGCGTTACATCCTAGGCCTCGTCCTCACTTTCCATCAGGTGTGACAGAGGTTAAGCGTCACACAGTCTATTATATAAAAAAGATAAAGCATAGCCTCGAGTAACATTTAGTCTTGGTCTCATTAAAATCGGTTAATTCTCTCAAAAGTTATTGTAATTGTAATGAGGACGCGACTTAAGTACGAGAGAAAAGTAAATAATTAAATGGACTTAATACATTCAGATGATTTTATTAGGCACTGTTTTCTTACATTATGTTCCACGCGGACGGAGTCGCGGGCACAGCTACTACAATATTAAGTGTACGTCCAGAGTGGACACTATAATAGAGCGTCGAGCGAGGCGTCGCGTGCGGTTTTGTTTTTCGAACTGACTACGCTATTGACCAGGCAAGGTCTATAACAGCTTCACTGGACTACTAAGGCGAGCGCTTAAGCCACTCAGCCGATTTTATTTTGACAACTAGCTCAAGGTTGCACGGCATACCTCGGCTTTGACTGTTGCCTGATACATGCAATTCGCGACCTATCTGAGCTAACTTAAGCTAACCTAACTATTCATACATATATGAGTTGTTGAAACATATATGTATACCAAGCATACATACCTCAGCAACTCTTATATATATTTCGTATCGGATAATTTTCTAAACTATTTCAGTTTGATAAGGGAAAAAATGAAACCCTTCCATTTGCATGTGTAAGCGTGTATGCGTGCACGTGTGTGGTGGTGATATGTGTAATGTTATCGCAGTGATGTAAGATTTTGTGTCACTGTATCGCGCGAGCAGCGTACTCAAAATGGGAAAAATGGTCTAAATATGACAAAAAAGTTCAAATTTACATTTTTTTGTTAAAGACCCATTTTAAAACCAGCATTTCTTTGAAAAAAAAGGTGTGTATGCGATTCACACACGATAGAAGTGAAACTTCAGTAAATCCACAAAAGAATGAGATGAATATTTATAACAAGGGTAGGATAATTACAAAGTTTATTTGTTTAAAAATGAATTTATTATTTAGCACAACAATATATAAAAATACGTGAGTTAAATACTGTTAAATAATACCACACTACACTGACTTCTTACTAAAAAGCTGTAATACGTAGCCGCATACAGTATACAGTAGTATTAGCTCACGTACTTTTCACATATATTAACACACTTTAAATGCTCAAATACAAGCAAGTATTAAACAGTGTGCAATATACGTACACACCGACATTAATTTTTGTATTTGTGTCTCTTACCTGTCGTTTTTTCCGTTGCATCCGGTTTGAAATAACAACGATTCCAAAGAAGTTTCACTTCAAAAAAACAACCATACCTAATAGGTTGTTGGATATTAAGGCCTTTATATTAGTGTATAAAATTAATAATCATTCTGTAATTTCTGTTCTTTTATAAGGATTATAAATTACTAGCCGACCCGTGCCCACTTCGTTGGGCGGTAATACGTAAAAGTGGAATGGTTATTTTGCGCTAAGACGCAGCGGAAGCTCTGAAAAGGAAAAATACCCCGATTTTGCAACATTCTTCATTGCTGCTCCGCTTCGATGTGTCTTAGCATGATGATATATAGCCTATAACCTTCCCTAATAAATGAGCTATATAACACTGAAAGAATTTTCCAAATCGGACCAATAGTTTCTGAGATTATCCCTTACAACGTCACAAACTCACAAACTCTACCTCTTTATAATATTAGTATAGATTATTATGTCCATATATTAATGCATACATTTAGCTACCGTCCGTTCAACTAACCTATTCTCTATATGTTAATTATCAACATCAGCAATTAGAGAATATTATAGGTTACACATGGCTGACCTGAACACCTAACATGTGTTAAATGTTAAGATGTTTCTTTATTGTTTTAATAACCAGCTCTGCACGTGACTCTGCATGCGATTGTTATTCTTTGTTATATTCTTTACTGGCTGTGCCCGCGTCCGTTCGCGTGGAACATAATGTAAAAAAGCAGTGACTACTAAATCTGAATACATTAAGTCCATTTACTTATCAACTCTTCTCTCGTACTTAAGTCGCATCGTCATTAAAATTACAATAACTTTTGATAGAGTGAACCGATTTTAATGAGACCAAGACTAAATGTTAGTCCAGGATATGCTTTATGATTTACGTGCCTAGTACTTTAGTAGTGATGCGTGTTGTAACAAACAAACATACAAACATAGACAGATAGACGTTTCTAAAAATGATTGAAACATATTTTATTACTTACTACATAACAACATAATATATTATAACAATGACTAATAAAGTCATCTGACCGTATTTAGTCTATTTGCATATACTTTCCGCTTATACTTAAGTCGCGACGCCATTAAAATTACAATATTTTTTGATAGAGTGGAAGTGAAGCTGTTAAGACCTTACTAGGTCAATAGCGTAGTCTGCTCGAGAAAAAAAAACCCGAGGATATGTTGTATGATTTTCTTGTATGAGGTTTTATTCTGAACCCAGTACTAAAGCAGTGCTGAAGCAGTGATGCGTGTTCATACAAACAAACATACAAACAGATAGATAGACATTTCTAAAAATGATTGAAATGTATTTTATTACTTATTCCTAGATAACTAGATAACAATTTTTTTTCAGAAAAATCTAAAAAGTGCAGGTTCGTTAGATTTTCATTCATATTATATGTACAGATAGATGTATATATATCTAGGCATATATATTATATAAGTTTCATAGTGACCTGTTGAATAATAATAATAATAAGTTGCTCTGCTACGACAGTATCTAATAGCTAATCTATATAATAGTATTCAAATGCCAAAGTTATTAGGCTAATTCTTTTTGTATCATGTTTTAACTGACAAAAGGACAAGGTCTGTGTGATAGCTAAATATATCTTATACATAAAATTCTCGTGTCACAATGTTAGTAATCATACTCCTCTGAAACGGTTTGACCGATTTTTATGAAATTTTATATGCATGTTCAGTAGGTCTGAGAATCGGCTACTATCTATTTTTCATACCCCTAAGTGATAAGGGTAGTCCACCCCTAATATTTATTTTTTATTTTTTGTACATTTTTATTTTATTTTATTTTGTTATAATGAGGCATTAAATAATACATACAACCCTAAATTTTCACCCTTCTAACACCAACCCCTATTTTTTATAGTCATTTTAGTAATTAATCGAGTTTCTTGCCGGTTCTTCTCGATGACTGGGCTGTTTTCCGAACCGGTAGTAGCTTTAACGTTCATAAGCGCCTTCTCGGGGCCTAAATTGAATATAGGATTTTTCGATTTTGATTTGGAGTCATTTTTCATCCCACTCGATAACTGATCAATTATCACTTGGTAAGTTATACCAGAGAAAGAGCTAATTAAAACCAAGTCGTCGTCTTTTCTGTGACTGTTTTTCACATGTATTCAGATTAAAATTTCCCTGAGCTTATGGCAAAGCTAAAATTTTTGTACAAAAAAGCCTATTTTATAAATCTTCTATCTATATATTCTATCTATCTATCTATACTATAATAAAACTGTAACAAAGCCAAGTCTGTACATTAAATATTTTTTGAAAAATTTGATAGGGTTAGACTTTGTTATCGATCTATAAGCCAAAAATAATCCTTTCACAATTTTTGTCTGTCTGTCTGTCAGTCTTTCTGTTCCTGTGAAAACGTATCACTCTGAAAGCACTGAACCAATTTTGACAAAACTTGACACAGTGACACCAAATATTACAAGGTTACATTTAGGATACTTTTTGTCCCATAAAATGCAGGGAGTTCTCCAGGATAACAAGAAACAAAAAATTGTAGTTAATGTAACTAGACTTTTTTTGCGACACTTTAGTACAAGAGCCAGCAACGTTGGAAGAACGAGAATTTTAGAAAAGTTGGTTCTTTAATATGACGATATATTATGTTCTTCCAAACAGGATTGAGGATACCTGATAGCCGGTTTACGTTGTGTTTTTTAATGCGCATCACAACTTTACACGTTAAAATTTTGCTTTCTAAATAATTTTAGGAACGTCTTTTTTCAGTAACTTTTAAACGCTATTCAAAACATGAATTTATCACTGCCACACAATTTTGTTATTGACAATACTGTGCCCGATGATATTCTTTATAAATAAAATAAATAATTTCAAACAATTTTAGTTTTTCCATTGCAAAGAACATATTTTATTTTATTAACCATTATGGTATTGAGATTTCACCGTAAACAATGATAAACGTAGACATATGACTTGGGACTGACGGCATCTTGAATACATGCATCTATAGCAGGCGCTTCCACAATTATCGCTGTCTTTATCATACAGCCAGTGTTTCTCTACACTATAGCTAAGTCATTCTATACATATTATTTTTAATTTACTCTCTTTTATGTCTAAATAAAATATTATTAAAATTACAGCTATCTTAACATGGTTTGAACATACTTTTTTTTATTTACAAAAAATGCCATCGGGCACTTTATTGTTAATAATAAAAATGTCTGGCAATAATAATTTCATGTTTTAGATGCGTTTCAAAGTTAGTGAAAAACAAAACATTCTAAATTATATAAAAATCAATATTTTTGCCTGTAAAGGTGCGATATGCACAAATAAACACAACGTTTAACGACAGGCAGATAGCCCGCACGCTGTTTGGAAGAACATAAAGATATATAAAAAACTGGCTTATTCGAATTCGCTGTCGAAACCGTTGCTAGCTCTTAGTCGAATAGTTACAACAATTGACAGTTGACGCGTCGTGCTCCTATCTTTTTAATATTTATATTTTTCTTCAGTACAATGGAGTGTGAAAAAGTTTTAATACAAGTTGAAAATAGTTATGATATCATTCAATGTTTAATTTATCATTAATTATTTTATGAACATATTTTATCATTTACTTTACAATTTAACTCTATCAATTTGACATTTTATAACGTAAACTATACTGACTGTATAGTAAACGTCTACAGAAAAGGGAAAGGAACTCCGTTCTGAGGATCCATAGACCTCTCAAGCTTTTTTTACATTACCGCCAATATATATTGGTTAGTTTTTATTTTAATTGAACCCGATAGATGATACTACGATCGGGTTGCAGGTTTATTTTAAAAGATTTTTCACATACCAGTGTTTGAGTGAGTCCCTCGATAGCTTGGATTTAGAATTGGAAACGGTAGGTGTGGCTGCAAGCGGGTTGTAGGTTTATTAGTACATTACATAATAGTTACATTCCATTGTAGAAGATGAATCTCGATTAGAATTCTGTCAGTACGTGAGTTGTTTCGATATTTGATAAAATTAATTTTCTAAATATTGTGGAGTCTTGAAGTCGTTGGATTCACGTTTAAAATAATTAATTGAGGTGTTTGCAGTTACCATATTATGTTATATTTATACTAATATTACAAAGAGAGGTAAAGTTTTGTTTCGAGGAATCCTTGGTACCACTAATGTGATTTAAAAAAATCTTTCACTGTTAGAAAGGTGTATTATCCCAAGTTCAGTATTTCAGTGAAAAAGGTGGTTTATATGTCAAAAGTAACATAAAGAAAAAATTAAGATTGAATGCAGATTTCACGTATACTTTACAAATTCTTATAAAACAAACAACTAAAAGAAAATGGAAATTTAATGTAGATAAAGTATTATTTTTACAGTATGTTTAGCGATGAAGTTACAAGGGGTAAAGGGAAGACATTTATCGGCAATATATGTAGGTTAATTTTTATTTTCATTGGAATTTTAAGTAAAGCTGCGAACAAGTGCTAGGCTTATTTTAAAAGATTTCTCACATACCAACTGGGTATTTGTTTTAGTGAGTCCCTGAATAGTTTCGATTCACAATTGGAAGTGCTATATGTCGCTGCAATCGGGTTTTAGGTTTTTTAAGATTATTTGCGTTTAAAAATACAATTGAAACCGGTAACAACCGATTTGGTGCAGACGAAGTTGCACGGGTCAGCTAGTGATATTATACATAATTGGATTATAAAATCTCTATATAAAATTCGCAGGTGGTAGTGCCACTCGCAGGTGGTAGAGCCACGCTGAAGTTATTACTAGTTTCAGCATGAAAGGTTCGGCTCGCCCGGGGTAGTACCACCCTCTCACAGAAAACCGACGTGAAGTAACAGTGCTTGCATTGTTGCGCTTCGTCCGGTCAGTGAGAGCACCGGAGGCCCACCTCCCCTTCCTCTTCTCCTCATCCCTCCCTTTCCCTCAAACACAGGCTGGCAACGCACTTTCGACTTCCCTCGTTTTGTTAGTATCTATGGACGGTAATGATCACTTAACATCATGTGACCCACCTGTTCGTTTGCCTGGTATGACATAAAAAAAATCACGCGGACGAAGTTGCGGGGAGGTGCTGGTTTAAAGTAAAGAAGACGATTTATCTAAGTGGAAATTTCTAGTAATTTTTAGTAGAGAATCACATTGCTTTCAATTTTAAATGGTAATGTGTCCGTAATATATTACATGCGGTCTCCAAACTGCGTAGCATTAGCAAAATCGAATCAATTTGAACTCCACACCCGTTAATTAAAACGCAATTATGTTACCCTTCCTAAGTAATTGTTGAACGATAATTCCAATGAGGCGGGGAGAATTACAGCTTGGTACCACCTACTTTTACATAAAAAGGCGAGATGCAGACTGGAGTTCCAAGTAAACTGATATAGGTAAGAATAATTATGAGTTATTAGTTATTAAATTAAATTTGATCCCTTCCTCTGCTTTTCATAACCGCACCGCGCTCGCTGGTCTTCGGAGCCACAGTTTTACGGTAAATCCTATCTGGGCACAAACTAAAAAGTTCGCAACGTATGATCTTTGCCGTACCGTGAAGCTGTGGAACAATCTCCCGGCCAGTGTATTTCTTCCTTCGTATGACATGAGGTCCTTCAAGCGGAACGTGAAGAGATGACAGCGGTGACCGGCGATGGATAGTATGTCTCTCGGTGGTCGCCATTGTTTTTGGATTGTATTGTGCTTACCACCAGGCACAGTACAGTCATTTTGCTGAGCTACAATTAAAAAAAATGTTTTTCAATAATCCTTTACAATTGTTTTTAGTATATTGTATGTAGACGTGTGTCTACTATCTATTACACTCTGTAATTAATTTCACAAGAACAAAGTGTTAGCTGAAATAGATGAATGGTGTCAAAATGGCAAAATTTACCTGCCTCTGCACAGTAGTAGTAAGAAATACTATTGTGTGGGGAAATGGCTGGTACGTTGACTGTCATTCCTATGTCTGGAATTAAATATATGTTATATGAAATGATGTTCTGATATTTATTACTACTCACTAAAGTATGTACTTCTTTTTACTAATATTATAAATGCGAGCATGAGTTTGTTTCTTACAACAATTAATTATTGGACTGATCATCATGTAATTTTGCATAGAAATTTTTAGGAGTACAAAAAAGGGCACATGGTACGTTTCATTTAGGAAAACCATTATTCCAGAGGAACGGGTCAAATTTACATTAACGCGGGCGAAACCGCGAACAGAAACTGGTAATTAAATAAATAAAATGAAATGATAGTGATATCCAAAGTGAAAATTGAGATAAATATAAAAAAGAATATCACAGTGGAAATAAATAAATTCCTATATAAAATTTATGGTATTCACAACCAAGGAATAACATAAAAACTTTTCAAAGTTTACGGTCGTCTATAAAACAAGATATAATCCAAGGAATCGTTTAATTTTAAAACCGAATCGTTTCTATTTTTCTCAGTTTCCATCGTTCCTGATTATCTCAGTGCGACTGCACCGTAATATATGTAACGACACAGACGTACCTACACATAATAGTATATGTAGTGAGGTGGTGGCCTTCCCTCGCAAACGGCACTAGGATATTGTACTATCCGTTTGTGTCTCGAAGCTTGAGATTCGTATTGCACAGAGTAATGTGTCACAGAGGTTTTAAATAATGTAATATACTCGTTCGTAGTTTTTGTTTAAATAAAAAATATCATATAAATAAAAACAAACGTTTCTGTAACATACCGGCCATTAAGGTCTTTTATGCATACTGGTCACTTGAAAAATAATTACTTCTATGGCACAATTTTTCCTAGACGGCAGGCAGTCCAGTCGATGTAATAAGCGTTCTAAAACTAATACATATTATATTTAATATACAACATTTATTATATTGAACACCATTTTTTTCATGGGTAAATTCCTAACGGATATTCATCCCGCCGGACAGCTGAGGGTGGATATACCTGAGTCGCATCGACCATATTCCCATGGTACCACCATCTTACACCTTTCGGCTGGGGGAGCAGGAACTGCCCAATCAGCACTACATCTGCTCTTCCGACAGGTGTTACCCCCTCTTAAGGGTCCCCTGACTGCAGTCTGAAGGGTCAAGATGGAGTGGGAAGTGGGAAAAAATTACCATAACTTCTGGTGATCATATATTACATATAAGGCATTTAAAAATAATCGACAGGTGGTTCAGTGGTTAACGTGTTTAGACACCACATTGGTTGATGTAAGTTTGAATGTATTCGAATAAGCCGGACCTTTCGGTAAAAAAATATTATAATAAAACGATGGTACGTAATGTAGCATGGTGTTGTAGGTCTTTCTAATTCTGCCTGACTAACTCTGCCATTCTTAAGTTGTAAATATGTCGCCAGGCATCTGTAAGTGTTAATGTGAATATAGGTTAGGTGTTTGTTAGTTAATTTTATCCGCAATAATGATCAAAACTACATTAACGCGGGAAAAGCCGCGAACAAGCAAGCAAGTATCAGATATGCGGAGTGTCGTACGAATGTTCTGAGAAATCTATATATAAAATCCTGGAGGAAATACAACGATACTATTGCTACACACGATTTCTTCTTATATTCATTTTCTCAACTAAACGAAATCATTTCAAAACAGCGATAGAGACATATCAGTCTCTTCACAAAATACTGTTATAATTCTTTTTCAGTATTTCTTATATTTCTCTTTCTGTTTCAATTTTCTCGTTTTTGTATTATCATGTAATTTTTTTTTAATATGTAAATTAGTTTAATCTTTTGTTTTATTAATATTTAATTTATTGTTGGAGCATGCCGTGGTTGTCTGTAAATATGACTACATTTATAATGTATCACAATAGTCCTACTTTTTATATACTCACTAATGTATTGTCATGTTGACGATCCTAAAATAAATAAATAAATAATTCCTGGTAAAATAATATAACATAAAACGTTTAAGATAATCGATAGTTACGTCCAGATGTTCTTCGCAGAAACTTTATTGGAAAACTTTTCGTCAGGTTTTTACTACTTTGTAAACTACCAAGGTCTTACGCAATCTATTAGGATCACATTACAATTGGTATCGACAAGTCAGCTAATTTCAATTCCGTTATTTTCGTACAATTTTATTTTGAATTTATTAAATAACTAGCCGGCACGGGCGAACGTAGTCCCGCCCTGATAATTAAAAAAAACCTTTGAAGTTAGACATATGCTGTACAACTTTTCTCTAGAAGGCAGCGTTCGTAAGAAACGTTTTCGTTCGACCATTTTTTCTCCGATTTACTTTGCAAATACGACTTCCACAAAAAAGTCTTTTCACTTTTCGAGTAAATATATAGCCTATGACACTCACAGATAACGTGGCTTTCTATTGGTATAAGAATTATCGGTTTAGTAGATCCCGAGATTACCCCCTACAACGTCACAAACTCACAAACTTTACCTCTTTATAATATTAGTATAGAGGGAAGAGAGGGGTGGTCGCAATTTGATAATGTTACTTCTATTTTTTTATATATTCGATTCGTCAGTCGTGATGTAGGTCAGTCGGGGCAATTTCGAAGTCCGAGAAATGCCTTTAGTGAACACATGCTTTACAAAATTATCAATCGATTTGATAGCGGACTCCTTATCCATCGTAGCCAAAATATCGAAGGGACATATACGAGGATTGCTACAAAGCATTATATGTCCTAGTCACTTCGTCCTAAGATTTGTCTGTAAGAGATCGTTCTAAGGTCGCCTAACTGTATACGTATACTGTAATTTGCTGTTTAATTTTTGTATATTTTTAAGGTGTGCCATAAAGAGTTTATTGTTATTATTATTCTTACTAAATCTCGGACATTCTTAAAGATGTTCAACGTTTTGCACAGATGTATTACCGTAAGGGCATGTGTTATTATTAAGTGAGCTTATTAGTGTTATATAAAAAAAAATCGGTTAGCGTTTGATCAGAAACACAAATTATATCGACATAACGGAACATAACGAGTTCTCACGTAAGATGAAAAAAATCTAACGGGAATGATATCGTGGGACATAACTAGTATAAATGTTAGTAAACCTAAAGAATTTCTCGTCGGCTTCTCTCGATGACATGGAAGTTTTGCGAACCTGCTGTAGGTTCGACGTTTCAGGGCCTAAATTGAACAAACTTTGTTTGACTTCGACCTTGACATTGAATCTGCAAAATTAGAACAATGTAAATCACTAACTATATAGAATAGGTATTGTGAGCTCTATTCTATTGACCTACTACTGTGGTTCATTTATTACACGTTCAATTAAATTTATGATAAAGTATTTGGTATAATGGAGTGATGGGTCTGCTTAAAAAATAATATTTTATACGGAAAAAGCGAGGTTACGTTGTAAATAGATTAACAGAACACGTGTACCATAAAAAAACTGAAGTTGAAAAAGAGATTCAAAATTAAAACGTGCCGCCATCTATGAGGTATCTATTACATTCGGTCCTACAATTTTCTGTCAACAAACTAATTCAAAGCGCCATCTCTGCGATACTGATGAAACTTATAGTAAATAACAATAATCAACATTGACAATCATTTAATTTTCATTTTAAAATTTTGATGTTATTAATCGAAATATAAATTATCCTATATCTCAAGTTGGACCAAATTATATATAAATGACAACGTTCATGAAGATCGGTTGAGTAGTTTCGAAGTTCATCGTGGAGAAACACTCGATTTTTATATAATTAGAAGATGTTATTGAATTACGTCTGAGGCTATCTTATCTTTTTTTTCTATCTATAAATAGAAGTGTAAATCTAAAGTGTCTGTACTTTTTCGATTTTTGTGAAAAAAAAATTGTTGCAGGTGTCTAGGAATAAATAATAGAATACATTTCAATCATTTTTAGAAATGTCTGTTTGTCTGTCTATCTGTATGAACACGCATCACTGCTAAAGTACTGGGTTCATAATTAAAATTTATATAAATCATAAAGCTTATCCTCGGGAGTAACTTAGTCTTTGTTTCATTAAAATCCGTCCATTCTATCAAAAGTTATTGTAATTTTAATGGCGCCGCGACTTAAGTATTAGAGAAAAGTAGATAAGCGAATGGACTGAAATACGTTCAGATGACTTTATTAGTCATTATTTTATACATCAGGTTCCACATGGACGAAGTCGCGGGCACCGCTAGTAAGTAATAAGAGACAAGTATTACGTCCCACAACTTCTTAAACGTGTTAAGCAGTGAATATTATGGCCTACAAATTCTAAAACATGTTAAGCAGTGTATATTATGTCCTACAACTTCTTAAACGTGTTAAACAGTGGATATTATGTCTTACAACTTCTTAAACGTGTTAAGCAGTGGATACTATGTCCTACAACTTCTAAAACATGTTAAGCAGTGTATATTATATCCTACAACTTCTTAAACGTGTTAAACCGTGGATATTATGTCTTACAACTTCTTAAACGTGTTAAGCAGTGGATACTATGTCCTACTACTTCTAAAACGTGTTAAACAGTGGATATAATGTCTTACAACTTCTTAAACGTGTTAAGCAGTGGATACTATGTCCTACTACTTCTAAAACGTGTTAAACAGTGGATATAATGTCTTACAACTTCTTAAACGTGTTAAGCAGTGGATATTATGTCCTACAACTTCGAAAACGTGTTAAGCAGTGGATATTATGTCCTACAACTTCTTAAATGTGTTAAGCAGTGGATATTATGTCCTACAACTTCTTAAACGTCTTAAGCAGTGGATATTATGTCCTACAACTTCTAAAGCGTGGTAAGCAGTGTATATTATATCCTACAACTTCTTAAACGTGTTAAACACAGGATATTATGTCTTACAACTTCTTAAACGTGTTAAGCAGTGGATATTATGTCTTACAACTTCTTATACGTGTTAGGCAGTGGATATTATGTCCTACAACTTCTTAAACGTGTCCAGCAGTGGATATTATGTGCTACAACTTCTAAGACGTGTTAAGCAGTGGATATTATGTCCTACAATTTATAAAACCTGTTCAGCAGTAGATTTTGAACTTGAAAATAATTACGATTCATAATGATTATTCTTCCGTGATGCTTGTACGCGTCATGTTCTCAGGCCTATGGTGGCCACTGTGTAGCCGAGATACTGACTACTTTTTAGACAGGCACATTTGTAACTTTTTTGAATGGTTATATTTTATTATTATTGTTTATATACGAGTCCTGTAATATTTTGTCAAGACACTGGGTACATGTCTTTACATTGTTCCCCCCCCCCTTTCTCCCCCCCATTGAAAGTCAGCGCTGCAGCACAACCCAGATGCACTGCAGCAAGCTTTTTTTTTTTATAGTAGCACGGCATTTGACTGCACTGTGCCTGATGGTAAGCACAGTACAATCCAAAAACAATGGCGACCACCGAGTGACACACTATCCATCGCCGGTCGCCACTGTCATGCAGGCCTGCGAAATGCTGGATATGCACAGACTGATCCCGAAACGCGACCCGCAGAAGCGAATCACTATGACGGGCTTTTTCGCCATATACATGGTGGTTGCGACCCAGTCGGGCTGTAAACTGAATGAGGTTGTCATTGTTGGATAAGCTATGTATGTATATATTTCCTTTATTTATCTTGTTGTTTGTAGTTATTTTACAACAATAAAGAAGAAGAAAAGTGCTGCAGTTTCTTTACAATGTTTTCCTTCCCGGAAGGATCAGGTTCCAGGCATTGGTCTATTTAGTGAACTAATTAGTTTCGTAAATAAAAGGGTTATCTAAAATGACATTCAACATATGTCAGTTACTCCTCATAGTTCAAATGGTATCATTAAATACGTAAAAGCGAACCTTTAAATAATATTAAATTTTAACATATCGAATGCTGTGTCACTAGAAGTAAATGCGATGCCGGTTTGCAAGGCCATAGTCAAATTTCTAAAAGCGAACAAGGAGTACTGAGGAGTCGAATGAGTTTGTATAAAATAAATGGTCACTCAAAAAATTAAGATCACATATAATATGGAATAGTTTTAGCGCTACTATAATTTTAATTAAACAACCACTAGGTTATAATAATTCTAAGGTATTTCAATGAATACGCTCGCCTTAGTAGTCCGGTCATGCTGTTAAGACCTTGCTAGGTCAATTATGTAGTCAGTTCGAAAACAAAACTAGTTCATCATTATCACTAATTTGATTTGGATGGAAATAATAATAAATAACATGAATTCTGCGATGCCATAAAACTCCATCAAAGGTCCTAACAAGAGAAACATAATATACTTCATAATAATCACTTCAATATAGGAAGTAGAAATAATTAAACTTCAGAATATTTACTCTATGTATTTTACGAACCATTTCGTCACCCAATATTCATGTAAGGCGTCTTGCTTTGTTAAACAATTCTATACCCTGTTTCTTGTGATTGAAAGGCTATTATACCTCTGCTGCTATTCGAATCTTTGTTCTTAGACTGGCGAGCGTCGTCTTAGGGATTGGAATTCTAAAATGATCCCTCACACCACCTCCAGTTGTAGCAGAATGGGAACGATTGCTTCTATGTCAGAGGCCATTTTATATTGGATGGTAGGATTTCTCCAGTCTTCGGTACTTAAGCAAATACAAGCAGTTAACTTTTATGAAACTATTACATACATTCAGTCTAATAAATTTATGTCCCAGCCTGTTCTATTCGGTAGGTATAACTTCATAGAAATACACATGTAAAAAAAATATATAATTTGTTTTTTTTTTTTAAATGTAGTTTCGACCGAGCAATATGAAGGTTGTATGCAATAACATGAAACACCTGACAGTACACGTGCTGATTAGGGAACGCATTAAATGAGTCACTGTGACTGGATTATGCTTCTGTTTATGTTAGTCGGGATGAAATACTTTACAGACTTGATCTTTAGCTTAGCAATCGGTGACTGTAAATAAGCAAGTTTGCCATAAATTGTTATCGTATTTTTTTTCTTCTAAATATATAAAAATTCAATGCCATGATATTTGTCCACGATGAACTCCGAACTACTCCACCGATCTTCATGAAAGTAGGCATTTATGTATGATTTAGACCAACTTGAGAGATAACATAATTATAGGAGGCAAACAAACAGGTGGGTTACCTGATGTTAAATGATCACCACCGTGCATAGACACTTGCAACACCAGGGGAGTCGCAAGTGCGTTGCCAGCCTGTGTTGGGGGGGGG
>MU158773.1:2558580-2583339 GCA_015888305.1 Antheraea pernyi | reverse complement strand
GAAGAAGTAAGGGGAAGGGGAGTGTAGGTAGGTCTCCGGCGCTCTCACTGACCGAACGAAACGCAACAATGCAAGCACTGTTACTGCACGTTGGTTTTCTGTGAGAAGTTGGTACTACCCCGGGGGAGCCGATCCATTCATGCTGAAACCAGTAATAGCTTCAGCTTCAGTCTCAATATTTTTTTTTTAAATTACAAATTAAATTATTGACAATGATAATTAATTAATTGTAAGTTTTATCAGTCGCGAACAGATGTAATTTGTCTATGTAATTTTGGATAAACTTTTTTTTATATTATAGGGGGCTAACAAACAGGCGGGTCACCTGATGAAAGAAAGAAAGAAAGAAAATGTTTTTATTGCTGGATCACATCAAAACAACAAGATGATCATAAACATAGCTTATTTGAATATCCTACAAAGGCACATCCATTCAGCAAAGTGCTGCAGCACAACTAGGGTGGTACTGCAGCGCTGATTTTCAATGGAGACCCTAAGTAATGTACGGACGTGTAGTCGGTGTATTGACAATAAATATAACAGAACTTATACATGTAAACAGCTAACAACAACAAAATAAACATCGAAAAAAAATATACAAATATTACAACAAAAAAAAAGAAGATACAAATATGCCTGCCCAAAAAGCTATTCACTACCTTGGTTGTACAATGACCACCATAAGCCTGAGAATAAAAATAATAATACAAACATAATAAATAATAATCCAAGCAAATACAAATATATAAATAAACAAATACATACATAGGTAAGTTTAAATTGTACGTCTACTAAATTGGAACCACTCATAAAATTAACGCCATTATTATTATTGGTTTTGAACTTGTAACAAACACTGCTGCAATATATGTTTGAAACTTTTCTTATTTTTCCCATATCTATGTAGATATCGATATATTCCATGTTGGAGGTGGGATATTATTCCAGCAACGAGTAGCTGCATATTTAAAAGAACCCCTGAACGCTGTGATCACCGCCGTCCATAGACTGTAGCAACACCATTTTTTTTTTAACGTGGGGAAATCGCTTATAGATACGCCACCCTCCCGGGGGAGAGGGTGGGTTATGTCCGAGTCGCACGGACTAAAAGCCCACGGTGTACCGACAGACCGTTTTGTGGGGGCGGCAAGGGATCGTGCAAGCTAATCAACCTTGTAGAGCCGCCCCCACTGACTGTAGCAACACCAGGGGTGTCGCTAGTGCGTCGCCGGCCTTTTAAAGAAGTGTATGCTCGTTTCTTAAAGGTTTGTAATTCGTTTGGAAACACCGCCGCTGGGAGTCGATTCCACAGGGTCGAAGTCCGAGGCAGAGATGACCTTGAGGAACCTCACCGTGGAAGATCTTTTTCTATTACTAGTGATTAATAAAATCACCTGAATATATTAATTCCATTTACTGATCTACTCTACTCGTACTTAAGTCACTTGATACAGTGAACCAAATTTAAGGAAACCAAGACTAATTGGTATTCGAGGATATGTTTTATGATTTTCTTTGTGAGGTTTTATCGTGAGCACAGTACTTTAGCTGTGATGCGTGTTCAGATAGACAGACATTTCGAAAAATAATTGAAGCCTATTTTATTACTAACTAGCTGACCCGTGCAACTTCGTCTGCATCGAATCGGTTATGTAATTATTTACGACATCACATTAGAAACCTCAAAATTAACAGTATTTCTCTACTATTTAATGGATGTTATTATACATATAAAGCTTCCTCTTCAATCACTCTATTTATTAAAAAAAACCGCATCAAAATCCGTTGCGTAGTTTTAAAGATTTAAGCATAAATAGGGATATAGGGACAGAGAAAGCGACTTTGTTTTATACTATGTAGTGATTCCAAAACACGGGATATTTTTTTTACACAAAATCTAAAAAGTACAGACACGTACATACATACATTCTTATTATATGTATAGATCTAGCTAGTTTAGCTGGTTTTGATATACTTTATAACTCATAGAAAATTGAACTGTAATAATAAGCAAAAGTGCACGGTCAAATTTTAAATAATCACAAATTAACTGTCTTCTTCTAGTTCTTGTTTTGGCTCCGCAGAAGCATTTGCCAGTGTCAATGTTTTGCAACTGTGTCTCATTCAATTAATTCTTTTAGCGTACATTTTTAAATGGTGAATTCCACTGTGGGTATATAATTATCGCGGCAATCAAAACTTATCAAACTCATTTTGTAGAAGTTTATTGAAAATTTATTCAAAAGACAGAGGTCCCAAAAAGTTAAACATAACTGAGCATAACTTATCTTTTAGTACTTTGTCAAAGTGAATTAGCCCCGTTAAGATGATCACTCGATAGCGTCCATTTTCGTTTTATTAGCGTTATGAATAATCTATTAGAATTTACATTGTATATATTTATTATTCTTTTTAGACTTAAAATTGAGATATTTATAAAAAATGTCGATGCAGTCATAAGGACTTCCAACAGAAGTAAAAACTCAAAACAATGGAATGGTTCTCTTTTGAATTTTTATAGTAGGTAATTATAGTGTGAATGACAATATTTAAATTTCAGAATTTGTATATTGAAATTATGAACATTAGTGGGGTTTGCATATCTATTGGCACTCGGAATAATAATTATATACATTTTTATAAAGTCTATTAACCAAAGAAACGTATGATGAGTTACATAATATCATACATATTAATACGTGAAGCCTAAACTTTGTATCCCTTTTTAACGGTATTGAGCGAGCGGATAAACATGAAATTTAGCATAGTTAAAGTTTATATGGAGGAATAGTGCAGAAAGCTATTTATTTTACATAAAATGCATTATAAGTACATTAAATTAATTAAAATATGCATTACTCACACTACTGCTTCAATTTAACACAACATATACACACATGTAAATAAAAAAGACATTTTGACATCCGTCAATAAAGGACTTCAAAAAAGGTTGTGAAGGAGGTTGCTATGCTCGACTGTATGTATTATTTTACTCTTACGTTCCAATTACCCTTTTTCATTCTACATTCTACAGTGATATTATAACATAAAACTATTATTATAATATTTATCTCTTTAAAAAATCAATGAACTATGGTCGAATGTCGACCACTGGGCGCCCACTAGTCAATATTAAATGTTCACAGGCTCCTATAGTAATGATTACATAGCGTGTCATGACGTTAAATTATACATAAACATACCGCTCACTCGCTAAAGAACTGTTCACTTCAAATATCTCTAAAACATAGTGGAAACCTTGACAGAATACCTTGTGTGCTTTAGAAGAGTTAACCTAACACACAGACAAAACGCGACTTTGTTTTATATATTTCAGAAGTACTATAACTAACTTAATCACAGATCGAATAAATCATAATTTCGCGGAGTTAATCGAATAGCGGCCATAGTTTTTGTCGTCGGGATTTTCCTTTTTTTTCCGACGGGAACGAGAATTTATCTACTGCTGACTCAATCAGGCAGATAACTCTATAAGGGAATCGTTACCAAGCTGACAAAGGTAAAAGTTTTCCGTGAAATACGCGGTTTCGTTACGTAAATATATTCTTTTGATACAGTGTTTCTAAAACTGGATACGGAAGCCCTCTTTTCGTTTCCATACAATTAAGTTATATAAAAATATAGATAGCTAATTAAAAAAAACAGATTGTGGTTCAGATATTCAAAAGTATATACAGTATAAAAGATGATTCTAAAAGTGGCGTTTCAAAGTGAATTATCCACTGCAGTTGTATAACGCGTTCATTAATAGAGTCATAATGTGTACTGCCACCTGAGATACAGGATTACCTAGTTTAGGTGGCGGCGGTCATATGTAGAATGCAACAATTTTTTACGTAGTTTTTAATAGTTTGCGGTCCATAGTTCTAGTTTGATAAATTGTATAATAATATTTTTTATAAGTTTATGATTTATAGTCAACCTCTTCACTATTGTTGTTTTAGCATATTGTATATTATCTGTAATAAGTTATAATTACTTGTAAAATAATATAACAGCACCGTATTGTAATGTATCACATACAAATAAATAAAATAAAATAAAATAAAATGACTTATTAAAATTAATTAGTAGGTAAATCTACCGACTTACGTTGAGAACAAATATCGTGAAGCAGGTTGAATGCTTAAGAAATATTTTTATAGGTATTTTATTTAATTGAATGACTAAATAGAACATTTATTTATTATTATTGTCGATTGATTGATCATACTCTATTTGTCGCTGCGAGGTCAATTTATATAATGCAGCGGCCAAAAATTAGTTATTTTTAGCACCATCCGGAGAGCACATGCAAAGCATGAGAGGTACACTTAGGAACACAGGACTAACATTTCTAATACTTTCAGATACGAAAATGTGGTAAGTTGTAGTCGTGGCGCGTCACGATACAGCGTGATGTATAAGATACCCTAACTTTCCTTCCAGAAATATATTTTCCTCAGTACTAGATTATATACAGGCTGAAAGTTTAGACAGTAGCAATATTTATGGATCATAGTCTGCACTTGATTCTCGTCCTAAATCAATTTAAATAATAAGTACTTAATGATTGACCTAATTATTTAGAAAAATACAAATATTACACGCAATCCTCTAAGCATCTATGTTAAAGCAGTGTCAATGACAGACGGGTGATGTCACTTTCATTTAAAGGGGAACGGGGGAAGGGTTTACTGTCAATTTTATTATCGAAGGTCATAAACTCTGGGTCGCCCCTTACAGCTTTGGACACTGGTCATTGCACCTAGGTTTATTACGATTGTGCTTTTATACTTTTGAAAGTCTTAAAACAAACTTTAACTTTAACTCTTTGTTATTTATTAATATTTGTTTTGATATTAATATTTTATATGTTAAATGTGACCATGAAGTATTATATCCTAGGATACTGCGAGTGTATAACCATACACCTGATATAGTATGGTATTATCATCATAGTATAATAATGATAGCATCATATTGTTTAATATACTCATGACAAAGAAAATCAACTTCATTTTTAATTTTTAAAAGATTAGGCACCTATATAAAAGCTTTAATTTAAATAACATATATTGAATTGACAAAAGCAAATTTATGTGACAGTTGCCTTCACAAATAATTTAAGTTACTACAGAATATATAACAAGAGGTGATATAGCAAAAGAAATATAAATACTTTTGGGTTTATACCAAAAATTGTTTTTCTTTCTACGTCTACTTAATTTGTAGGTACACATCTGTTGACTTGAATACCCAGACTATAATGTAGAATTACAAACCTGTAAGGGTGCCGTGCGTAAAAAGTTTAGGAATATCTGTTTTGTAGGAAAGTGGCGTTTAAAATAAACATACCTCCACTGTCACCCGTTTTATATTCTTGCTGTACACTTTAAGGCGTGGTGCATAAAGTTATACAGCACTGAGTCTTCTTTAACAAATGATGTTACGTATTTTTCAAATTATATTCGTTCCTGTCATGATGCATATTTTTGTAATAATTTAATATGGGTTTTATAAAACTTATTTATACATATAATAATAATGTAAATCTAACGTGAAAATAAAATCGGCTGAATGCCTTAAGCGCTCGTCTTAGTAGTCTGGTGAAGCTGTTAAGACCTTGCTTGGTCAATAGCGTAGTCAGTTCGAAAAAAAAAATCTAACGTGTCTGTATTTTTTCGATTTTCGAAAAATTGGTTTCAGGTGTCTAGGAATAGGTAATACATTTCAAAAAATTTTGAAAATGTCTGTCTGTTTGTTTGTATGAACACGCATCGCTGATAAAGTACAGAGTTTACAATCAAATCACAAATCATATCTTCGGGAGTAATTTAGTCTTCGTTTTATTAAAATCGGTCCATTCTATCAAAAGTTATTGTAATGTAAATGACGGCTCGAGATAAGTATGAGAGAAGAGTATTAATCTACACACTATTTTCACTTCTCGGTATCGGGTTTATATGGAAAAGGCTCGTCTATTTTTGGTTATCAATCCACTCTCTAGATGGCACTGTTATATAATATTTTTGGTAAGTTTGATAACAAAAGATGGTGGATGACAATTAATTTTGACATTTCAAACTGACAACTTTCAACTATTTGTTTTCAATCTCTTTGTTTACGTATTTGTTACGAGAGTGTGCTCCCTTAAATTTTCTTGTCTCCCACAAACAATTTTATCTATGTCCGGATCTACTTATAAACATTGACTCCTGCATATACATACTTGGGTTTAGATATGCCTTACGATGAATATATTCATTACAAATATAAATGATCAAAAACTTGTATACGATTTACGCAGTACCGCTGTATGCATACATACATAGCTATGAATGTATATTTATAACCAACAATGTTAGTTCGAAACTCATATTATAGAGGCGCTGATTAGAAAGAACGAGTGCGACCTCTATTTATATAACGTACTCTGTGGTAATCTATACTAATATTATAAAACTTATCTGTTTGGTTGAACGCGCTAATCTTACGAACTACTGGTCCGATTTGTTAAATTCTTTCAGTATTAAATAGATTATTTATCGAGAAAGGCTATATATCATTACGCTAAGACCAATAGGAACGGAGCACCAATGAAGAATGTTTCAAAATCGTTTTTTTTTTCATTTTGAGAGCTTCCGCTGCGTGTTAGCGTTGGCCCAAAGTAACTATTCCACGCGGACAAAGTCGCGGGCAGAGGCTAGTATTAAATAAAATGATTTTCAAATTATATCAACGGACTTATCATTTACTTTCGGTATCCCTACAACATGTACGAGAGCGATTGGAACATAACACTAGCATCACTCTATTAGAGAGTTCGGCCTATAAAAGGCAAGGTGTCGTTAATCGGACACACAGTAGTCCGGTGAAGCTGTTAAGGTCTAGCCAGGTCAATAGCGTAGTCAGTTCGAGAAAAAAAAAGACCGGACACACACTTCTATGTCGAAGCTAGGTGAAGGTGAAGCTCTGTCCGACTAAATAGTCACAGTACTTACAGATTGTTAATTTGTCTCCCTAACTAATCGAATATACATTGTTCGTAATAGTTCGGGTTGGATATGTACTAATATATTCATGAACTCTAGCCGTGTTATTACAAAAAAGTTAAATACTTGGTTTAAAAAAGTTGCCTAATAAATGTACCATGCTCGCCCGAGGCAAGTTCGCGTTATCCTTTTTCACAAGTCTAACCTAACGTAACCGAAGCGAGACAAAAGAGCAAGATGGCGAACATTCAGCGACCGCGGTGCATTTAATATGACACCTTTTTAAAGCCAGGGTTCAATACGTATTTAACTTTTTTGTAATAACACCGTAGAAGTTTCGATAATTGAACTGTATGTTGTATGAGAAGAGTCCACATAAAGTAATATTAGATCGAAATAATTACTTAATCATGTAACATATGAAACTCAATGTTTGTTCGTATTCTATGCGACTGTTTAGTCGCCAGCAATATTTTTACAGGATAATTGTTAGTCGATTCTTGTTCTAAATCAATTAAAAATGTAGGTGCTTAATATTTGACTTAATTATCTCGAGAAACGCAAAACTGATATACACTCAACATCAGCCGATTTTCGCAAAAAGGAACTGGTGTAATAAATGAAGAACGCCCTGTCTCGTAGTCCAGCCTGCCTCCCGCATCTTGATTCACGTCCCAGTTCCCGTTGTTCGACCGGGCAGCGTTCCCACGATAAGTAGTTATGTAATAATTAACCTTGAAAAAGGCCCTTTTAAAGTTGTTCACTGAAGCTAGGCTTGATTTTTTACGGTTAAAAGTATCGTTCCCATATCTTCAAAAGTTTTAGAACAAACTTTAACTAGGTTCTCTTTGTTGTTTATTAGTATATGTTTTGATATTATTATTTTATATGTTAAATGTGACCATGGACTACCACAGGATTGAAGGTTGACCTTTAAACATCAACCTGGTATAAAGGCGACAGAAATAGCGAGCGTCATTGATATAAACCAGCTGTGCCCGCGACTCCCTCCGCGTGGAACCTAATGCTGTGAGGTGAGGTTTTATCGTAAATGCAGAACTTAAGCAGTAGTGCGTGTTCAAACAATCATACAAACAGAAATTTCTATAAATGATTGAAGTTTAATTTATTACTTATTCCAAGACATATGCAACAATTTTTTTTTCACAAAAATTTAAAAAGTACAGACAGGTAAGATTTTCGTTCTTATATATGTATAGATTATTCCGCACAGTTCTTCGATAAATAAATTAGTAAAGACTGCAGAATAACTTATCATTAGATCTCAGAGCATTCTTGGGAATCGTTTAAGTCGGTCCCTTAAGTGCGATTGTTCAGTCTGCGCCGCGTCGCGTAGCATCAGCGATGGCCGATCCAATACTGTACTCCAATATTTGTGCAAGCGAGCAAATAGCGTGGGCAAATTAAACGATTCTCTCTACCTATATGAACAGACGCTGACGGAGAACAAAAAGTATTGTCTTTCTCGTAAAACGTTCAGCGATTTAAATTGACTGCTAATGGTTTAGTTTTAGTTTTTATTCTGTGTGCATTGTTTTATAGAGTATCGTTGAAGGAGAGCTAATAAATTTAATTACATAAATGACCTCTAAATTGAAGTAAGACTAGCCGTATTATACAAATCCGGTTGCTGGGCTACGGAAGAGACGGGTGAGAAGAGTTTACATGCGGAAGACATGCGAATGTTAAAATGCATGTGTGGTGTAACTAGAATATATAGGATTAAGAATGAGTATATAAGATATAGATAAGTATAAAAGTTTGTAAATAGCACCAGTGACAGAGAAGTTGAGGAGTAATAGGTTAGTATGGTAAGGATATATCATGAAAGTCATGTAACTCGAACGAATATAGGAGTAAAGGAAGAAGGAGGAAGTATGGATGGATTGTGTGAAAAATAATACGTGTATAAAAGGTGTCAATGTGTGTGTCTTTGACCAAAACTTGTGTGTGATAGACACGGTATGCATAAAATATTAGACCAAGAAACAGAATAATGCTATAAAATATGTTGTCAAAAATATGAAAAGAATAGGTATAAGATAAAGAAATAAAGATGCACTACCAGAAAATCTAAATAGGCTGACAAGAAATTAGAAAGAAAAACCCCATCGAGGGTGGTAACTACCCAAGCTTATATGGCATGATGTCAATATGACATCAACCCTTCTTGGGATTATTTTGTTGTACCACTGCATTTATGATTATTATTATATAGTTACGAAGTCTGATGGGCTCTTACAATTTTTCGCTTCGGTTAAAAACGAAGTTCTTCAAGATTATGATTTGCTTGCCATATTGCCATTTTTATGTAACAGAAAACTAGCCAATTTTAGACTATTCCCGAGGACTATTTGAGGTTAGTCTACCAATAAGCATTAACGCTATCGTTATGTTATCTATAAAAAGTTACTTTTTGGAGCTCATCGTTTTGTTTACTTTCCATTGAGATCACTTTATCTGAATCTTAATATGTAGCACCTAAAACGTATTGTAAATATAACGCCAGCATTCTAGCAAAAAAGAAAAAAAAATGTGTTTATTTTATATGTGTATCAGGTCCTTTTTTAGCATAGGAATAATAAATTGTCCCAAATATAAAGAATCACTTTTATACTATCATTAAGTCTAAACGTAATAGTGAGAGAACTAATGCATTCGATGACTTCTAATGATAAATTCTTTTTTTTGTTATATAATAGGAGGCAAACGAACTGGTGGGTCACCTGATGTTAAGTGATCATCACCGTCCATAGACACTTGCAACACCAGGAGAGTCGCAAGTGCATTGCCATCCTGTGTTTGTGGTGTGTAAGGTGGTGGGTATCCGGCGCTCTTACTGACCGAACGAAACGCAACAATGCAAGCACTGTTACTTGACATCCGTTTTCTGTGAGAGGGTGGTACTACTCTAGGCGAGCTGAATGGGTTCATGCTGAAACCAGTAATAGCTTCAGCGTGGCTCTACCACCTACAAAATTCATTATAATATCTTTGTAGTAGTAAAATGTCCATACGTTTTCGTATTATTAGCTCTAATCTTTCAGAGAGATAATACATTATGAAAAGAAAAAAAATCAGAGGCTAAATTTGTAAAATATAATTGAAAACACAATTGTTCACATTTTTTTAAAAAAAACTGTTTAATTCAATACGAGATAAATATCCATTCTGCTTAACAAATATATGTAACAGCATAAGGATGACGAATATGTGAACATTTCATTTTATCGTTATGATTGTCTACAGTTGTATACTCATTTACATTTATTTATTGTCGGAACTTCTATTTTGTTATTATTTTACATTTAATTTTGTTTGTAATTAGAGAATTCAAATAATCATTATATAAAATAAGTACTCGCCAAGGATGTTTAATCATACTTCCTTCGCCACATTGTAAAAAAAAGCTATTGTCTTCCACAATCTGACAGTTTTCAAAGTTAAGGGATATCAAAATAAGAATAACAAATAATTCGTGAGCAATATACCGTATTTATGCAACATTTTCTATGAATTATCTACTAAAGATTATTGGTGCTTCATCTGTAATATGACAAGACATAGGTAATTTAAAATCATAAAACCACATATCTAAAATATTTCAATATAATAAGAGAAATAAGCTCTTAATGTTATAAGTTACCCAGGTTATGAATTGAGTTACAAAAGAAATATTAGCTCATGAATCGGATATGTTTAATACAAATTTATAGTGTCTTTATAGATTAGTAAATTGTTATAATTTGCTTTTAAGTAATATTATCAAAAATAGGAATATTGAAAATACTACCATCGTTTTTGAACTGAAATCTGTACAAAAAATAGTGCATGCCCGAATATAATGATTATTTCTATTTATACAAAAGAAACGAATCTTATAACAATGTTTTAAGAACAGAGGACAAACAAGCACCACATTGCTTACCCAGTAGGGTATAGCAAAGAAGTATCTATGCTACAGAATAAAAAGTAGGTCTTGAATAACTTATACTTATTATTATGGGGTGTAAGGGGTGTCAAATAACATCTAAGAATTGAGACATCCAAGCCAACCTCACCTGCACGTGGTGCATCCTGCTGACACGTGGTGCACCCTGCTGAATAACGAACGAGGCAATGGCGATAGCGGGGTGGTAGGGTTTTACAGCCTGACTGGGTCGCAACCACCATGTATATGGCAAAAAAGCCCGTCATAGTGATTCGCTTTTGCGGGTCGCGTTTCGGGTCCAGCCTGTGCATATCCAGCTTTTCGCAGGCCGGCATGACAGCGGCGACCGGCGATGGACAGTATGTACTCGTTGGTCACCATTGTTTTTGGATTGTACTATGCTTACCATCAGAAAAAAAAAAAAAAAACTAAACACAGCTGTCATGATTATCATTGTATCATGTTTTAGATAAAGTTTGACTAAAAACTTTTTATTAATACTTACATTGTGTACCTAATATTTTTTGTTTATTTCTATATATAACTGTCTTTTTCTTTATTTATTTATATTTCTACATATATGTGAAAACTTATAATTAACCTTTTTATATTACTTATTTGTTAATTAGTTAGTGTTAGCTGTAAGATTTCCCAAATAAATAGCAGTACAAAAGAAGTAATACAAAACAATCAATTGAAAGCTATCTAGTAGTATTTGTGATGTACACTCATCTATCATTCTATTGTTATATTTGTAGCTAGCTTCTGCCAGCGACTTTATCCGCATGGTACAGTTATTTGGGCTAATGCTTGCATGCAGAGGAAGCTTCCAAAAGGAAAAAACACTATTTTGGCGACCCAGTCAGGCTGTAAAACCCTACCACCCCGCTTTCGCCATTGCCTTGTTTGTTTTTCAGCAGGGTGCACCACATGCAGATGTGGTTGGCTTGGGTGTCTCAAGTCTTATGATATTATTCGACACCCCTTACACAACATATTTGACACCCCTTTACACCCTAAATTTGATGCTAATATGTAATTTATTTGAATATTATACTTAAAGCAGATTGTAATTACGTTATACCTAATACCAGTAGTAATGTTCAGGTAGGTTGTCATTTCTAAACACAGACTTTAATTTAATTAAGTTTGTTTTTAAATATCCAATCTTAAATGTCCTGTCTACATCCGTCACTAATCTATTACATAAGCAACTTTGTCTATATTAAATTATTATCAGTATAAATAAAAATCAATTGTCAAATGTATGTAATCTCGCCCCTTCAGCATGGCTGCATCTACTATGCTAATTCCTTTTTTGCTATGTATGTATTTGTCAGGATAAACTGTGTATGAAAAAAAATGTTGGAAACACATACAAAGAAGTGAAAAATGTGAGTTAAAAAATCGAGTTAAACGAGACAGTAGTCCCTTACAATATTTCTAAAAATATTGACAGATTTACATTCAATTGTACTGTTGCTAGTATATTTCATTACATGGTTGTACAGGGACAATGTGGTCTCATTTCGTTAATTAGTTCATTTGTAGGAAGCTGGGGCAGGTAACTAATCTATATCTTCTTCTATACATACATATAATAAAAATGAAGTGTCTGTATGTAATATCAAAATAAAATTTTTTGACTGATAAGGTATGAAAGTATACACGCTCCTGATAACAAAAGCAATTTTTAAAATTTTTGTCGGTCTGTCTGTCTGTTTGTTCCGTGTAATCTCTGAAACGGCTAGACCGATTTTGTCAGGAATTTCACTGACACATAGCTGAAGTTACAGCGGGTTTCTTAGGCTACTCTAAATTAGACTAGGTATTAACCGTGGCTTCGTCTGCAATGCTATCTCCAAAACGGTTCGATCGATATTCACGAAACTTTCTCTGACAGATAGCTGACCTTATAAAAAGTAATTGAAGCAATTTTAGTTTATACTAGCTGTTAAAAGTGACTTCACCCGCAATGCTATCTCCAAAACGGTTCGATCGATCTTCACATATTTCACTGGCAGATAGCAGATCTTATAAAAGTAATTTCAGCAATTTTTGTTTATACTACCTGTTAACCGTGGCTTCGCCCGCAGTACTATCTTCAAAACGGTTCGATGGATCTTCAGATAATTTTCACTGGCAGATAGCAGATCTTATAAAAAGTAATTTCAGCAATTTTAGTTTATAGTAGCTGTTAACCGCGGCTTCGCCCACACTACTATCTTCAAAACGGTTCCATCGATCTTCAGATAACTTTCACTGGCAGATAGCTGATCTTATAAAAAGTAATTTAAGCAATTTTAGTTTATACTAGCTGATAACCGTGGCTTCGTCCGCTGTGCTATCACCAAAACGGTTACATCAATTTTCACGGGACTTTCACTGGTAGATTGCGAACCTAATAAAAAGTAATTGAGGTTATTCTACTTCAGACTAGCTGTTACCCGCGATTTTGTCTGCATGAAATTTAGCAAGATTTCAACTCATTGTTTATTTTTAATAAGAGGAATAATTACCGGCTTATTGTTTACAATTCGACATTATAATTATTAATAACATTAATGATATAGAGGTCTTCCTAATAAGATCTTAGATTATAAACGTATTACGTAAAGTGTTCCATAATACAATTTCTTGCGGAACAGACAAGCGTTTATTTTTTGTATAGTCACAAAATATTAATTATAATAACGGCAATGTATATTAAATATAATGTAAATCTTAATAATAATATTTTAAGTTATTGTTTCGTTAGTTCCTTATACCAGTGTAAGTGAGCACTGAGGTAGTTATATGATGGGTTAAGGTTCCAAATGTGTCGCTGATGAAAAACCTCATTTGGCACGCTTTTTGTATTTATATATCTACTATACACGTAACATGTTACTTTTAGTAGCGTGCGCGTCGTACTTACAATTGTCTTTAAAGAGCGTTTCTGTAATTGTACATAGTCTCACAATTCTATAATTCTTTGATACGATTTAAAAAAACGCGTGCGGAGCTGCGAGTATTGTTTTTTTTCGAACTGACTACGCTATTGACCCAGCAAGGTCTTAACAGCTTCACCGGGCTACCGGAGCTGCGGGTACAGCTAGTATAATATAAGGATTAAAATATAGCATTATATTATAGTGAATTATAGCCACATAGATAGTATAAAATATTTCGAATCTCTAACTTTCATGGCAATAGGTCAAACAATTTTGGAGTTTATTGATTTCAGTTATAGAAACAAATATATGTTAGTCTTTGTAGATGACTATGGCCATTATTTCTTAAGCATTGTTTTCTTTATGCATTCTATTTGTCTTTCAGGTATTCCAGCCCTCTTGTGTATGAAACTAAATATACAAAATTAATATAATAATGCTGTTGTAATATGTCTGCGTTATATTTGAAAATGAATACCTAATAAGATTGTATCATATAGAGCTGAATAACAATGCAGATAGGCAATTAATTCATTAATACGGTGGTTTTATATTGCACATTATTATTGAATTCTTGATTCTTCAAATGCTTGATATATTGTGTGTAATATAGATGAGGGCTTAATATAGTCGTGTGTATCAATATATTGCACTGAAATATTATGGACACAACCGAAGCACTCGATCAATTAAATGAATTCCCTCCTTTGGTACACATAAATACACTTCTAAAAGAACATGCCGATTTTGACTATGGCAGTGTTAAAAAATTATATTTCCAAGAATTGGAATACATTGATAATACGAACTTACTATCCACAAAACTACTGTGGAATAGGCACTTGCTGTATAACAAAATATTGCAAATAAAGATGACACCAACCACTCATATAAAACATGAAGTCATCACAGTTCTGGGTGAAGATTGGTTGATCCGCAAAAGATCTTCGGAAACGTGTCCCATAGTAAGAATTTTGTCTTCCGAATACTGCTTTGACATTATTGCGAAAGCGCATATCGAAACTAATCACGGCAATTCGAAAATCACAGCATCGGTAATTGATCCCAATTTTATATACCCAAAATTCTGCATACCAATCGTATTGAAGTATTGTAATGTGTGTAGTGCTTCATCTCACGGTATAAATAAGGATAAAAAAATCACCTGGTACCTCTCTATAGCTGATGTGACAAGAACAAAGGAAATATTTAATTACGTACTGGTTTACATCGAGAAGAATTCTGAATATACATTGCTTCGACCGTTAATGTCGAAAAGCATTGACGAGGTATCGTTGGAACTGTTCAAAATTTTCTCAGTATTTGGGGCACCGAAGAAATTGTTCACCAGCAGGGATTTACTTGATTTTGTAAAAACGGTTGTAGCGAAAGTGAAACCGATATGTCCTCAATTAAACGTCCAAGTGTTCGCAATGCGCTCCAGTGTGCACGTATTAAAAATGAAAATAACTACCGTCATATTAGCACTGAATAGCTGGATGAAAGAAACCGGTTGCAAAAAGTGGGAAATTGGCTGTCACATTGTGCAGTGGAAAATAAATACGACACGTAAAATTCTCACATCTTTCAATACGAATGATTTTGTCATAGATATTCCTTATGAGAATTTCTTTGGGCAACAAGTGAACGTTTTCAATTATGTCAGTAGCAGCGAAATACCTGGATATAGTGCAGATAGGATACAGAACGTAAACGATCCCGGGGTCGACGAAAGTGCGGAATCAAGTATAGTTGAAATAAAGAGCGTGTATACAATATGTCACTTGTGTTACCGGAATGTATTTGTCCAATATAAGTGTTCGATTTGCCAGAAACCTATACATTCCGAATGCGGTATCATTATGAGGAACAATTTGAGAAATAGATTTATTCATACTGTTACATGTAAGACGTGTTCACGTTAAAGGGTGGATCAGAGATGATAATATCGTCTAGATTGAATTGAACTTTAGCTTTTTTTTTTGTTTCAAACTGACTACGCTGTTGACCAAGCAAGGTCTTAACAGCTTCACCGGACTACTAAGGCGAGCGCTTAAGGCACTCAGCCGATTTTATTTTGACAACTAGCTCAAGGGTGACATGAGTAATGTTGTCGCAGTGATGTAAGATTTTGTGTCACTGTGTCGCGCGAGCAGCATACTCAAGGGCTCCACGCCGAGGGAACGGACCTAGGCTTGAGCAGTTGCCGAGGGGGGCCGAGCCTGGTGTGCGGGAGCGAAATTTATCCCTAGACCACGGCGGCGTGATCTGTGGTTACGCGGTCGTGGGCGTGAGTACGCTCTATTTGGAGAGACAGGCTGGTACTGATCGTTCACTGCCGTTATTTCATCTGGAGAGTCGGTAAAATGAACTTTAGTATTTTTGTAATACTTATTATTACTCAAAGATATGTTTTATTTATTTATAACCTGAATGCCGTGGAAAACTACCACTCATCGAGAAGAGCCCAGAACAAACTTGATCTGTTCCTTTTATGTTTTATTCATAATGTAATCGGTAATTGCCCCGTAAATCGGTAATTTACTTTGAGGCTCCCTTTTAAAACCTAACAATATTACTAAGAAAACTTTTCTTGGATTTACGAATTTTTTAAATATGGGATGGTTAGTTTGTGTTTATTTATTGTGGTATTCAAATTACGCCGGTCGTTTAGCTTACCTAAACCTTTAAGATCATGCATCAGAGATTGGGATTGTATTGGGAGGGCAAAGATATATACTATACTAGCCTCTGCCAGCGCCTTCGTCCACGTGCAATAGTTACTTTGGGCCGACGCTAACACGTAACGGAAGCTTTCAAGAGAAAAAAAAACGATTTTGAAACTGTGGTGTATAAATATATTCATTTTTTGTATGTACCCTTCACCAAGCATTGTCTTAGCATTAACGTCAATATACGTCATTCTGCTACAGTCCGTGTTTTATTGCATACATTACAGAAACATTCTCCATTGGTGCTCTGCTCCTATTGGTTTTAGCGTGATGATATATAGCCTATAACCTTCCTCGATAAATGAGCTATATAACGCTGCAATAATTTTTCAAATCGGACCAGTAATTCCTGAGATCATCACCTACAACGCCACAAACTCACAAACTTTACCTCTGTATCATATTATATAAGTACTAGCTGACCCGTGCAACTTCGTCTGCACCAAATCGGTTATCATTGGTGTCAATTGTATTTTTAAACGCGAATAATTTTAATAAACCTAAAGCCTTATTGCAGCCGCAGCTACGGTTTCCAATTGTGAATTCAAACTATCAAGGGACTCACTCAAACATACCTAGATGGTTTGTGAGAAATCTTTTAAAACTTTTACAACTCGATCGTAGCATCATCTACTGGGTTCAATTAAAATAAAAACTAACCTACATATATTGGCGGTAATGTGAAAAAAGCTTTAGAGGTCTATGGACCCGCAGTTTCTAACGAAGTTCCTTTCCCTTTTTTGTAGACGTTTACTATACAGTCAGTAGAGTTTCCATTATAAAATATCAAGTTGATAGAGTTAAATTGTAAATTAAACGATAAAATATATTTATAAAATAAATAATGATAAATGAAACACTGAATGATATCATAACTATTTTCAACTTGTATTAAAACTTATTCACACTCCATTGTATTGAAGAAAAATATAAATATTATTAAAAAGATATGAGCACAACGCGTCAAATGTCACTTGCCTGTAACTATTTGTCTAAGAGCTAGCAATGGTTTCGACAAAGAATTTCAATAAGCCAGTTTTTTATATATCTTTATGTTCTTCCGAACAGCGTGCGGGCTACCTGGCTGCAGGTAAACGTTTCGTTTATTAGTGCATATCGCATCTTTACTGGCAAAAATATTGATTTTATATAATTTTTTAATGTTTTGTTTTTTACTAACTTTGAAACGCTACTAAAACATGAGATTATTATTGTTATTTTTGTTATTAACAAAAATATGCTATATAAGATATCTGTACTTTTTTTTTTCAAGGCTTAGTCGCCTGCGTGACTATTTCGCCTAAGTGACATACAACTATATAACAATAAGAATGACAATAAACTTAACAACAGCTTATATTAATTTTGTACAATTCTTTAGCATCTTTCGAAATTTCGAAATCCATTATAAAACAATTACTTTGTTCTTTGCTTTTAAATCTAGTAATTGCTTCAAAATGGTGTAGACTATCGGTATTCCTCGAAAAGTCGAGGTACATCGAGCTACGTGTTGAAGAGCGTTTTTTTAATCGGATAAAATAACAATCTTAATGGACTCAGTTGATTGTGCAAATGATAAGGTCTCTGCAATTGTTATCAATTCAGTGAGCATAATTGAAATATCAATTTAAATTTCATAAGTCATAAGATCATAAGTTTTGGAATTTGACTCAAAAAATGCGGCTCCTAAATAATTACCAGCTTTAGATCCGTCAGTGTATATTTTAACAAAATTTTGATAATATTTATTTATATATCGAAGACAAATATCTTTTATTTTATGAGTATATTTAATTATATTGTTTTATGTATGATAAAGATAATAATTGTGGAAGCGCCTGTTATAGACGCATGTATTCAAGATAGCGTCAATCCCTCGTCATGTCTACGTTTATCGTTGCTTTTCATTGTTTACGGTGAAATGACAATAGCATAATGGTTAATAAAATAAAATATATTCTTTGCTATGGAAAAAATAAAATGGTTCGATTTGAATTATTTTATTTATAAAGAATATCATCGGACACATTATTGTCAATAACAAAATTGTCTGACAGTGATAAATTCATGTTTTTAATAGCGGTTATAAGTTAATGACAAAAAATGTTCTTTAAATTATTTATAAATAAAAATTTTGATCTGTAAAGTTGTCTATTAACTATAAATAATAAATTAATAAATATTAATAAATTAGGCCAACATACTTTTATCTTTTGTTTCACAATAGATATTCTTGAATTTTTTTTAAAGTCTATATTCATAATGCTACGCACTCCTTAAGTCCACAATCTACAGTATTTTGGAAAAAAAAATACAAAACCTATATATTAATAAATGATGTAGAAAAATTGTATTTTTAATTATGGTAGAATTTCGGTCATTAGTAAATCCAAACTTCCAATATAATAGCCATACCCAGAGTTTCTTTATGGTGGTAGAGCCACGCTGAAACTATTATTGGTTTCAGCATGAATGGGTCGGCTCGCCCGGGGTAGTACCACCCTCTCATAGAAAACCGACGTGAAGTAACAGTGCTTGCATTGTTGCGTTTCGTTCGGTCAGTGAGAGCGTAAAATTCTCGTTCTTCCAACGTTGCTGGCTCTTGTACTATGTCGCAAAAAAGTCTAGTTACATTAACTACAATTTTTTGTCTTTCGGTATCCTGGGGAACCCCTTGCATTTTATGGGACAAAAAGTATCCTAAATGTAACCTTGTAATATTAGTTATTACTGTGTTAAGTTTCGTTAAAATCGGTTCGTAACATTCAGCGTGATGCCTGATCACAGGGGCATACAGACAGACAGACAGACAAAAATAGTAAAAAGTTTATTTTTGGTTTCTATATCGAAAACTAAGCCTACTCCGATCAAAATTTTCAAAAAAGATTAAATGTACAGATTTGGCTTTGGTACAGTTTTATTATTGTATTATATTTATGTTTTATATGTGGTTGATAATTACGTACAGAAATGTCATGTAGCCGTAGCTCAATTATATTGTACTAGATGGACTTTATATGTTTCGACGGAGCCGACGGTTCGAAACACGGCTATAATTTTTTTTTGGTATTTTTTTTAAAGTAGTATAGGGAAATATAGCTTAATTTTTTAGCTAATCTGTCTGCTATATATAGCACAAAGAAATTTTACCAAAATTCGTCAAGAATATCATGAACTAC
This sequence comes from Antheraea pernyi, assembly GCA_015888305.1. Taxonomy (NCBI): domain Eukaryota; kingdom Metazoa; phylum Arthropoda; class Insecta; order Lepidoptera; family Saturniidae; genus Antheraea; species Antheraea pernyi. Next base: position 2,563,548 of record MU158773.1, on the reverse strand, counting down.
ATTTTTGTTACTTTCATCCGTTATCCTGGAGAATTCCTTGCATTTTATGAGATAAAATTTTACGAGATGTAATCTCGTAACATTAGTTATCACTGTGCCAAGTTTCAAAGTGTCAAAATCGGTTCAGTACTTTCAGAGTGATGAGTGTTCACAGGGACAGACAGACAGACAAATATTTTAAAAGGGTTATTTTTGGCTTCTATATAGACAACAAAGCCTACCCCTATCAAAATTTTCAAAAAATATGTAATGTACATTACAGTACTGTTACAGTTTTATTATAATATAGATGTATAGATTATTCCACACAGTGCTACAGTTCTTCAATAAATACTGCAGAATAGCTTATCATTAGATGTCGGAACATTCTTGGGAATCGTTTAAGTCGACTGTTCAGTCTGCGCCGCGTCGCGTAGCATCAGCGATGGCCGATCCAATACTGTACTCCAATATTTGTGCAAGCGAGCAAATAGCGTGGGCAAATTAAACGATTCTCTCTACCTATATGAACAGACGCTGACGGAGAACAAAAAGTATTGTCTTTCTCGTAAAACGTTCAGCGATTTAAATTGACTGCTAATGGTTTAGTTTTAGTTTTTATTCTGTGTGCATTGTTTTATAGAGTATCATTGAAGGAGATACAATAGATTTAATAACTTAAATTATCTCTACATTAAATTAAGACCAGACGTATTATATAGATCCGGTTGCTGGGCTACGAAAGAAACGGGTGAGAAAGGAGTACATGTGGCAAAGATGCGAATGTTAAGATGGATGTGTGGTGTAACTAGAATGGATAAGATAAAGAATGAGTATATAAGAGAAAGTATGAAAATAACAACATTGACAGAGAAGTCGAGGAGTAATAGGGTAGTATGGTATGGGTATATTATGAGAACAGATAAAAGACATGTAACGTGGATGGATGGATATAGTATATAGATGGATATAGGGTAAAGGAAGACCAGAAAAAGTATGCATGGATTGGGTGAAAAATGATATGTGTATAAAAGGTGTGAATGGGTGTGTCTTTCACCAAGACTTGTGTGTGATAAACGCGATATGCATAAAATCTTAGACCAAGAATCAGAAAAATGCATGTATGTTGCCGAAAATATGAAAAGAATAGGTAAAGATAGATAGGATAAGATAAAGAGATAAAGATGCACTACCAGAAAATCGAAATAGACTGATAATAAATTATTAAGAAAATTTCCTTCGAGTGTGGTAACTACCCAGGCATATATTTGAGGTTAGTCTACCAATAAGCATTAACGAGTTATGTTATCTATAAAAAGTTATTTTTAGAGCTCATCTTTTTGGTTACTTTCCATTGAGATCGCTTTATCTGAATCTTAATATATAGCACTTAAAACGTATTGTAAATATAACGCCAGCATTCTAGCAAAAAAGAAAAAAAATGTGTATATTTTATATGTGTATCAAGTTATTTTTTTAGCATAGGAATAATAAATTGTTCCAAATAGAAAGAATCACTTCTATACTATAATTAAGTCTAAACCTAATAGTGAGAGAACTGATGCATTCGATGACTTCTAATGATAAATTCTTTTTTTTGTTATATCATAGGAGGCAATCTAACTGGTTGGTCACTTGATGTTAAGGGATCACCACCGTCCTTAGACACCAGGAGAGTCGCAAGTGTATTGCCACCCTGTGTTTAGTGTGTGGGGTATCCAGCGCTCTCCCTGACCGAACGAAACACAACAATGCAAACACAACAGTGACAACTTCACGTCGGTTTTCTGTGAGAGGGTGGTACTACACCTGGCGAGCTCACCCATTCATGCTGAAACCAGTAATAGCTTCAGCGTGGCTCTACCACCTACAAAATTCATTATAATATTTCAATAGTAGTAGAATGTCTATTCATTTTCGTATTAATTTAGCTTTAATCTTTCAGAGAGACAATACATTAAGAAAAGAAAAAAAATTAGAGGTTAAATTTGTAAAAGATAATTGAAAACACAATTGTTCACATTATATCCAAAAAAATTGTCTAAACAATACGAGATAAATATCCATTCTGCTTAACAAATATATATCACAGCATAAGGATGACGAATATGTGGACATTTCATTTTATCATTATGATTGTCTACAATTAATGTATACTCATTTACATTTATTTATTGTGATATGTGTTAAATAAAAACTTCTATTTTGTTATTATTTTTCATTTAATTTTGTTTTTAATTCAAAACAATTATTATATAAAATAAGTATAATCTTAGAATTTCACATATTTACACTTATTTGAGTGAATCTCAATTTAATATAACTACGTGTATACTCGCTGTTTAATCACGCTTCCTTTGCCACATTAAAAAAAGTTGCTATTGTCATCCACATTCTGACAGTTTTCAAAGTTATGTTATCAAAATAATTATAACAAATAATTCGTCGTATTTACGCAACATTTTCTATGAATTATCTACTAAAGATTATTAGTGTTTCATCTGTAATATGACAAGATATAGGTAAAGAATTTAAAATCACATATCTAAAATATTTCAGTTTAAAACTAACATTGTGTATCTAATATTTTTTGTTTATTTCTATACATAGCTATATTTTTCTTTATTTATTTATATTTCTACATATACATGAAAATTGTAATTTACCTTTTTATATTACTTATTTATTATTTGTTAGTTGTAAGATTTCCCAAATAAATATTTTTGTAGAAGTAGTACAAAAGAAGTAATAGGAGTTTTTGGCGGGATTTTAATGTCATGTAGTGGATTTTATTTTTTATTCATAATCTTGTGTTACTTGACTCTCTATTTTGTGTAAAATTAGTGGAGTTTTGTGTAATATATTTTGTTTATTTTGCATAAGTGAAGGGAATGGAAAATAATACCACAGAGCATGAATTCTGAGATGCCACAAAAACTCCCTGGAAAGTTGTAACAAGGGAGCCACCATCTTGTTGGAACATCAATATTGACATTGAAATGATTGCACAACACTATCTTGCAATACTATTAACTACTCGACAATGGCAGTAATAATCTAAAAGATTGGTTGCCAAAAATAAAGTTAAAAAAAAAGCAAACTTGTTGACTGCTCTGAACATATATGCGCGTAATATAAATTTAGGTATATATACATATACTATATGTGTAACAACCATTGATACAACTTAAATGTAAATAAAGGTCAATTTTAGATTCCTATATAAATTGGTAACACTATCGGCTGACGGTGAAGGAAAACATAGTGAGGGAACCCGAACCTGAGAAATGTTCTTGTATTACTACTGTATGTGGGCATAATATAGAACTGGATTTGGAGATGAAATCGCCAATACGTCGTGGGCTGACATGGTGATTACGCCCATACCTTCCTTCGGGAAGAGGCCTATGACCATGTAGTGGGTCTCTTACAGGCAGATGATGATGATGATTAGATTCTTACTAGCTGTGCTTGGGACTTCGTCGGCGTGGAACGTTATGTAAAAACAGTTATTAATAAAGTCATCTGAATGCATCAAGTCCATTTACTTATCTACTTTTCTCTCGTACTTAAGTCGCAATGCCATTAAAATTACAAGAACTTTCGATAGAGTGTACATTTTTTATTGAACCAAAGATTAAGTTATGCTCGAAGATATGTTTTATAATTTTCTTGTCGTGGTTTTATTGTGAACCCAGTACTTTAGCAGTGATGCGTGTTCATACAAACAGACAGGCAGACATTTCTAAAAATGATTAAAATGTATTTTAGTAAGTACCTATTCCTAGACATCTGCAACAAGTTTTTTTACGAAAATCGAAAAGTACTGACATTTTAAATTTACATTTTTATTATATGTATAGATATTATTATATTTATAGATATTATATATAAGCTGAACATTATGGCTATAATCAAAAGGGTTAAAAAGTTTGATGAGGTCTGTATGTTTGGTTAATCTTTGAACAATATATGTGTAGTTGGAGTACATCAAATGACTTCTGTTGTGAATTTCGATTGTGAGATGCTTTGGTTGGGATAGGATCTGTCGTAGTAATGCATGAGCCATTCCAGTCAATACATGCAGATGAATAACAACAGATAAAACTTAGAAGAGTTACATTTTAAAGTCCTAGAATCGGTAGGTATAATCAGATTTTTTTTAAAGTCATTAGATTTTCTGCACTTTTTCCATCACAAAGGAATACTATTTCTCTTTTCTTCGCAAACATTTTCACACCAAATCAAATTTTCCAATCAAAAATATGTTATCTAAAGTCCAACCTATTGACACAGCTATTGAAGAAATTATTACATTATTTTTGAAGTTCATATATTAATATCAGAAAAAAAGACATGGCAACTTCTTGGAATAATAGGTATAACAGACAAATTAACCCAACAGTCACCTATCATTTAGAACAAATGACAAGAAATACCAGTTGATACCAATTACATAATTTTCCACCTTGTATGATTGATTTTTAAATTATCACTAGTTATTGTTTTGTATGCCATTTGGACTCTATTCAGTTTGTTTCGTGAATTCCCAGAACTGTTATTCTAATAAGGTGTTTTATTTTGTATACCCTCCATTTACTGATCAGTTGGTGATTTTGACCTATTTAATACTAGTGTAAATAAAGCGACAACGTTTTTAACAAGGACGTTCTGTAATGATGGCGATTGCAAATAGTAATAGACTGTTTATATTCTTGAATTTCTTCCTTTATTATAATGTTAACCTAATACCATATAATGCAAGTGATTGTATTCTGTTTTATATCGGCGAAGACTTATAAATGGCTTGATGTTCTTCTAGTCTAATAACTATGTTTTGTATATTATAGCTGTTAGTTTTCCTAATAAATAAATAAATAAAAAAATAAAAATAAAATTTGAGTTGTGAATTGGATGTTTACTTGTAATCTATTGGAATATTATACTTATATATATATATATATATATATATACCTACAGTATTCTGTC
>MU158773.1:2536349-2558056 GCA_015888305.1 Antheraea pernyi | reverse complement strand
TGTGTGTGTGTGTGTGTGTGTGTGTGTGTGTGTGTGTACGTACGTGTGTGTGTGTGTGCGTGCGGGCGTGTCGGAATGTGTGTCTGTGTGTGCGTATGTCTGTATTTGTAACTTGTGTGCTTGCTTTATCCTTTTTATATTATAATTGTATCATTCAGCGTTGTAATTTTATTAATATATAGCAATACTAAAGTTCAGCTGTATTGTTATTTCTAAACACTGACTTTAATTTAATGTTTATTTTTTAATAACGAAATATTCTGGCCACAACAATCTATTGTGCTAGCAATCATCTGCATCTTTTTCTGTGTTAAATTATTATCTATATAGATAAAAATCAATTGTCAAATCTATCTAAGCTCGCCCCTTCAGCATGACTGTATATGTTTTGCTAATTGGTTTTTCTTGTGCATGTAATTATCAGGACAAAGTGTATACAAAGCAAAATGTTTGAAAATTGTACAAAGAAGTGAAAAATGTGAGTTAAAAATTCACTAAATGAGACAGTAGTCCCTTACAGTATTTCCAAAAATATTGACAAATTGACATTCAATTGTTCCATTGCTGGTCTATTTCATTACATGGTCGTACAGGGAAAGTTTGGTCTCATTTCCTTCATTAGTACATTTGTCCGAAGCTGGGGCAGGTAACTAATATAATATAGCTTTATATTATAGTGAACTATACCCACACAGATAGTATAAAATCTTTCGAATATCTAACTTTCATGGCAATAGGTCAAACGATTTTGGAGTTTATTGATTTCAGTTATAGGAACAAATATATGTTACTCTTTGTAGATGACTATGGCCCATATTTCTTAAGCGTTGTTTTCTTTATGCGTTCTGTTTTTCTTTCAGGTATTATAGGACTCTTGTGTATGTAACTAAATATACAAAATTAATATAATAATGCTGTTGTAATATGTCTGCATTATATTTGAAAATGAATATCTAATAAGATTGTATCATATAGAGCTGAATAACAATGAATATATGCAGTTATTTCATTCAAACTCTGTGGTTTTATATTGCACATTATTATTGACTTCTTGTAAATGCTTAATATACTGAGTCTAATATAGACGCTTAATATAGTTGTGTGTCTCAATATATTGCACTAAAATATTATGGACACAACCGAAGCACTTGCCCAATTAAATGAATTCCCTCCTTTGGTACACATAAATACACTTCTAAAAGAACATGGCGGTTTTGACTATAGCAGTGTTAAAAAATTATACTTCCAAGAATTGGAATACATTAATAAGACGAAACTAGTGTCCACAAAAATACTGTGGAATAGGCACTTGCTATATAACAAAATACTGCGAATAAAAATGACTACAAACACTCATGTAAAACATGAAGTCATCACAGTTCTGGGTGAAGATTGGCTGATCCGCAAAAGAGATACGGAAACGTGTCCCATAGTAAGAATTTTGTCTTCCGAATACTGCTTTGACATTATTGCGAAAGCGCATGTCGAAACTAATCACGGTAATTCGAAAATCACAGCATCGGCAATTTATCCAAATTTTATATACCCAAAATTCTGCATACCAATCGTATTGAAGTATTGTAACGTGTGCAGTGCTTCATCTCACGATATAAATAAGGACAAAAAAATAAGCTGGTACCTTTCTATAGCTGCTGTGACAAGAAAAAAGGAAACATTTAATTATGTATTGCTTTACATCGAAAAGAATTCTGAATATACATTTCTTCGACCGTTAATGTCGAAAAGCGTTGACGAGGTATCGTTGGAACTGTTCAAAATTTTCTCAATAATTGGGGCACCGAAGAAATTGTTTGCCAGCAAGAATTCACTTGCTTTTGTGAAAACAGTCGTAGCTAAAGTGAAACCGATATGCCCACAATTAAACGTCCAAGTGTTCGGAATGCGCTCCGGTGTACAGGTATTAGAAATGAAAATAAATACCGTCATATTAGCACTGAATAGCTGGATGAAAGAAACCGGTTGCAAAAAGTGGGAAATTGGCTGTCACATTGTGCAGTGGAAAATAAATACGACACGTAAAATTCTCACATCTTTCAATACGAATGATTTTGTCATAGATATTCCTTATGAGAATTTCTTTGGGCAACAAGTGAACGTTTTCAATTATGTCAGTAGCAGCGAAATACCTGGATATAGTGCAGATAGGATACAGAACGTAAACGATCCCGGGGTCGACGAAAGTGCGGAATCAAGTATAGTTGAAATAAAGAGCGTGTATACAATATGTCACTTGTGTTACCGGAATGTATTTGTCCAATATAAGTGTTCGATTTGCCAGAAACCTATACATTCCGAATGCGGTATCATTATGAGGAACAATTTGAGAAATAGATTTATTCATACTGTTACATGTAAGACGTGTTCACGTTAAAGGGTGGATCAGAGATGATAATATCGTCTAGATTGAATTGAACTTTAGCTTTTTTTTTTGTTTCAAACTGACTACGCTGTTGACCAAGCAAGGTCTTAACAGCTTCACCGGACTACTAAGGCGAGCGCTTAAGGCACTCAGCCGATTTTATTTTGACAACTAGCTCAAGGGTGGGCGGCACACCTCGGCTTTCTACTTATAAACATTGACTCCTGCATATACATACTTGGATTTAGATTTGCCTTACGATGAATATATTCATTACAAATAAAAATGATCAAAAACTTGTATACGATTTACGCAGTACCGCTGTATGCATACATACATAGCTATAAATGTACATTTATAACCAACAATGATAGTTCGAAAGTCATATTATAGAGGCGCTGATTGGAAAGAACGAGTGCGACCTCTATTTATAAAACGTACTCTGTGGATAATATCATCTAGATTGAATTCAACTTTAATATTTTTATAATACATGTTTGTTATTGAAACATAGTCAAAGAAGTGTTTTATTTATTTACTAGCTGACCCGTGCAACTTCATCTGCACCAAATCGGTTACTGCCGGTTTCAATTGTATATTTAAACACGAAAAATCTTAATAAACCTAAAACCCGATTGCAACGACACCTACCGTTTCCTTTTGTGAATCCAAACTATCCATGGACTCACTCAAACATATACACAGTTGGTATGTGAGAAATATTTTAAAATAAGCCTAGAACCCGTTCGCAGCATCATCTACCGGATCCAATTAAAGTAAAAAGTAACCTACATATAAAAGGGGTATTTACTACATATAAAGGCGTATCTTTCGATGCTGTTGATGTTCGATGTTGTTTTAGGATTGTATAGTGCTTACCATCAAGCATAGTGCAGTCACTTTGCCGTACTACAATAAAAAAAGGCGATAATTGTCTTCCCAGTACCCTTTCAGTTGCTTCTGCGCCACTCTCCTCCACACCCGTTCACTATTCGCGTAAAAAATATCTATAGCACTGAGGGACAATATACCTTTCTAACAGTGAAAGTATTTTCAAAATCGTATAAGTAGTACCAGGGATTCCCTGAACACAAAACTTTACCTCTCTTTAAAATGTTAGTATATATATAACATAGTATGGTAATGGCATACTTGTAGAAAAATTGTAAATACATTATTTTTGTCTTCTATATCGATAAAAAAGACCAACCCGATTGTAATTAAAAAAAAATGTAATGTACAGATTTGGCCTAGTTACAGTTTTATTATATGTATGTATATAGATTAAAACTCGACATGGACGATTTAGTAGGTCTCACCCTTTGCGAACGATTTTGTTTGTCGAGATGCAGCATAGCTCTACAACATCTATTTGTACATGCTATATATCTGAAAAATCTTTCTTTCTTTCTTTAAAAAACTATTATAGCTACGTTGATTCTTGACGGGTGTACAAAGAGAGGTAGGTGTTAGTTACAGACATCAAAATCGTTCACATATTTATACACCCTATAATAAGCCTTTAGACATCAAAACCAGCTTGAAATGCTGCTTCAACTTACTATCCGGCAAATCAATTATATTCTTTGCGGCTTTGTGGTTTTCAACAATGGATAAAGTGATTCTTGAGGAAGGTTTTAGTATATATAATTTGTTTAGGATTTTTTTATAATTTAGGCAGGACATCGTCTGCCGAGCCTGCTAGATTCCACTAACTTTGCCTTTACCGATTCGCGAGATTCCTAGATTATTATTATTATTTTTTATAGTAGCACGGCAAAATGACTGCACTATGCCTGACGGTAAGCACAGTACAATCCAAAAACAATGGCGACCACCGAGAAAGAAACTATCTATCGCCGGTCGCCGCTGTCATGCCGGCATGCGATAAGATAATATTTTATTTGTTCGTGTCCCTGTGTTATGTATTTATTATGTGTGGGACGAAAACGAACGAATCGCTTAACGAATCATCTTTGTACGAATGTTAGCTGGTAATTGCTTGCCCCATTTTTCTGCTGCAAGAAAATGTAGATTGTTGGAAGCGTAGTCCTAAAAAATCGTAGTTTCTTAAAATTTCAATATTGATATCGTAATATTTTTTTAGATATGGACCAAATATCCAAGAAGTGAGACTAAAAAAAATTTTTTTTATATCTTTGTTGGCAAACGAGCAAGTGGGTCACCTGATGTTAAGTGATCACCACCGTCCATGGACACTGACAACACCAGAAGAGTCGCAAGTGCGTTGACACCTTTTGTGGGGAAGGGTTTGGGGATGGAGAGAGGAGAGGGAGGGGAGGTGGGCATCCGGCGCTCTCACTGGCCGAACGAAACACAACAATGCAAGCACTGTTACTTCACGTCGGTTTTCTATGAGAGGGTGGTACTCCCCCGGACGAGCCGACCCATTCATGCTGAAACCAGTAATAGTTTCAGCGTGGCTCTACCACCATTAAAATTAAAAACCATTAAAAAAATTGATTGAAATATATGCAATAGTTTTTGTGTGTTGGCGCGCAACGTCCACCCTTTATAATTTTATTTGTATACTAGCTGTGCCTGCGACTTCGTCCACGTGGAACCTGATGTACAAAATAATTACTAATTAAGTCATCTGAACGTATTTAGTCCATTTGCTTATCTAATTTTCTGTCATACTTAAGTCGCGGCGCCCTTAAAATGACAAATAACTTTTGATAGAGTGGACCGATTATAATGCAACAAAGACTAAGTTACTTAGTGGTTAGTTTTAATGGTGGTGGAGCCACGCTGGTTTCAGCATGAATGGATCGGCTCCTCCGGGGGAGGAGCACCCTCGCACAGAAACACCCACGTGAAGTAACAGCGTTCGGTCAGTGAGAGCGCCGGAGGCCCACCTCCCCTCCTCTCTTCTCCTCTCCCTCTCCCTCCCCTATCCCCTCCCCCAAAGGGTGGCAACACACTTGCGACTCCTCTGGTGCTGTTAGTGTTCATGGACGGTGGTGATCACTTAACAGCAGGTGACCCATCTGTTCGTTTGCCACTTATGAAATAAAAAAAAAAAAAGACTCCCGCGGATATGCTTTATGATTGTCTTATGTTGGGTTTTATTGTGAACCCAGTACTTTAGCAGTGATGCGTGTTCATACAAAAGGCAAATAGACAGACAGACGTTTAAAAAAATATTGAAATGTATTGTATTCACAAGCTGCAGGAGAGTCGACTTCGCTGGTACGGCCACATAAGTCGCAGGCCTCCAGACTACGTCGGAAATAGATGCCTCAACATAACTGAACAGGGTCCAAGGTCTCGTGGCAAGCCCAAGAAACGCTGGTTGGACGTGGTAAAGGCTGACTTAAAGGAAAATAACCTCACACAGATAAATGCCGCAGATCGGGCAAAGTGGAGGAAGCTTAGTAAGAAAGCGGACCCTGGTACCAGGCCGGGAAAACGCTAGGAAGAAGAAGAAGATTCTGTTACTTAATCCTAAACAAATAATAATAATAATTCTTATACCGTCTGTATAATGGGTTGTATTCCGAGGAACTGTTTAACATTATGCCTGTAGCTGCTTTCCACCATCGCACTGCTCGTCGTCGACAGGGAATTCATCCCCATACATTGGAACCGAAATGGTCTCGGACGGTCCGGTTTCAAAGGGGTTTCCTTCCACGAGCGATAGGGAAAAGTATACAAGCTGAAGTTGTTCCTAGAGACTACAGTATGGGGTGCTTCAAGGGGAAAATAAATAGGTAGCTTAAGGGTCGGCAACGCGCATGTAACGCTTCTGATGTTACAGGCGTCCATAGGCTGCGGTGACCGCTTTTCATCAGGCGGCCCGCATGCATGTTTGCTACCGACGTAGTATAAAAAAAAAACACCTGCTACAATTTTTTTTAACGAAAATCGAAAAAGAACAGACTCCTTAAACTTACATTCTTATATATGTATAGACAAGATTATGTGATCCGTGAATGATAGAAATCGATGAGTTCTAAAGATAGCTTGGATTAATTAGCTCTCAATCAGTCGCTTTATGTTTATCATCTCTTCGAGGTAGCATCTTATTCTTATACGAAGTGTACAACGATGCAGTTTCTTTATCGGCACCCACTATGAATACCAGCGTAACTCTTTCGGCTATGTTTGTTTATGAGAGTTGTTTTAAACAAAATACTCATTAAATTTTTTTGACTACGACTTAGAATGTTGTGATTTAAATAAAAATTCTATGTTGCTTCAATTTGATCTTTGGAACCTTAACCAACCATGTAACTACCTCAGTGCTCACTTACACTGTATAAGGAACTAATGAAACAAGGACTTAAAGACTGACTTATAAAGTCAGCTATATGTCAGTAAAAGTTTTGTGAAGATCACTCCAACCGTTTTGGAGATAACGTTGCGAGCGAAGCCACGGTTAACAGATAGTATAAATTAAAATTACTTAAATTTATTTTTATATGGTCAGCTATCTGCCAGTGAAAGTCCCGTGGAAATCGGTTCAACCGTTTTGGAGATAGTACTGCAGATGAATCCACGGTTCATAGCTAGTCTAAATTAGAGTAGCCTAAGTAACCCACTGTAATTTTAGCTACTTACCAGTGAAATTCCCGTCAAAATCGGTCCAGCCGCTTCGGAGATTACCCGGAACAAACAGACAGACAAGTCTATAAAAATTGCATTTTAGTTATCAGTAGCGTGTATACTTTCGTACCCAAAGAATAAAATTTTTTTTTTTGATATTACATACAGACACTTCATTTTTATTATATGTTGATATTGAGCAAATTTTCATTTTTTCTTTCTGGAATTCCTTGTATTTCGATATAATTTTATACCCAACTCCTGGACGTGAGAATGTAGCTGGGTATTCTCATTAATAATTTTACTTACCTCTCCATTATCGTATTCGTTTGTCTTCATCCGTTCATCATGATAATCAGACAGAAGTTTAATGGACTTTAGTGCGTCATCAAATTCTTCGCGTATCAAGGAGAACTTTCAAAGCGCTCAGCAAGTTGGTTGGATCCTGGTTCAGCACCTAAACAATGCCCTAAACGAAAACTTACCCCTAGAAAAGTGATGGTCACTGTTTGGTGGTCTAGCGCCGGTGTGATTGATCACAGCTTCTTACCAAACGGAGTGAGCATTACTGCAGATGTGTACTGTGAAGAACCGAACACAATGATGGAGAAGCTGGCACATCCCAGTAATTAAAGTGACGTATAATGTGTTCACGTAGTTCTATTTTAAGCTCTGTTTATTGGTGTGTATTTTTTTAAATCTTTTTCCGTATAAATTTATATTTGTTTCGTTTAACCCTAAATTTGTGGTTACAGTAGTTATTTCTCTTTAGTATGACCATCCGTGACGTGTTACGTGTATCTGCGTTATTTGTTTGTTCGTCTCAAATTTTGTACTAACATTAACGTCCGTTTATTATCATATATAGGCTCCCATCGAAAATCAGCGCTGCAGTACTACTTAGAGTAATGCAGATTTTTGCTGAATGGGATCGCCAATTGTTGGACATCTATTTTTTCATTTTTTAAATGTTTTTTTTTTATATGATTAATTAGTTTGTTTATGTTAATTTAATTGTATGGTTGTTCCAACAATAAAGTATTTCTGTCTTTCTTTCATCTCTAACCAGCATTGGTCAATCGCTCGTCTCCGCTGCTCCTGCACTACAACGCGCGACCTCGTACTGCACAGCAGACGGTCTCCAAGTTGCAAGAACTGGTGTTGGATATTCTCCGTCATCCGCCCTACTCACCAGACCTTGCGCCTACAGATTACTACTTTTTTACTAATTTGGATAACTCCTTGGCGGGAAAAAATTCAATACCCGAGAGGCAGTACAAAATGCCTTTAAAGAATTTGTTGCCTCCCGTCCAGCTGATTTCTTTAAGAAGGGCATCAATAAATTGCCACTGCGTTGGCAAAGATGCATGCATTGATTGCATGGGTGATTACTTCGATTAATACAAATAAAAAATACCAGCGTGTGTACATCACAAACTTAATCATGTATCTGGCAACTCGGCTAAATTAAATTTAACTAGTTCGAAAATAAGAGTAAAAACAGGTAAAACCTTTACGCTATATGGACACCTACCAGTTTGTATATGTGTGTGGGGTGATATGTTTTGTGTTGTTGAGTTAGTGATTGTAAGTTTTCAGTGTTACTGTATCGCGCTAGCAGATTAGGGACCATATCCAAACCACGTGACACGTTCAAGGGGCAAGGGGGCTCTTCAAAGTACCACGCTTGGTAGTGACCAAGCACCAAGCAAGTTGGAGGAGCGAAGGGATTAAATTTTCATCACGTAGTCAATATCCTGTAAAGAAAATCTAGCGCTTTTAAAACTCACAGGCATCAACACTGACATACATATACCAAGACGTCAGCTCATTGAAAACTAACAGTTTGTAGGGCAGTGCAGTTGCCAAGCAAATCGACGAGTTTGTGCCGATAAAGTAATGTCGTACGATCGATTGTCCATTGCGTTCATGAAGTGTTAGAAGGATTGCTTGTCTTTTTTTTTTTTCGAACTGACTACGCTATTGACCAAGCAAGGTCTTAACAGCTTCACCGGACTACGATGGGATTGCTTGTCATTGCAGGCAACAACGACACGTCGACGCGGACTCGGACGCGGAAGAAGGAGAGGCGGTGGGCAATTCCACCAAAGGCCACCCTGAAGGACGTGCCAGGTAAAGTAAGGGAGGGAGGTTGTAGGGTTAGGTAGGTAAGGTTAGGGCTAGGAGTAGGTCTGTAGGGATAGGTTTAGATTAGGGTTAGGTAGGATAGGGGGCGGGATTTAGGGGGGGTAGTGTAGGCTAGTTTAGGCTGGAAGGTCCTTCAGGAAGGCTGAGGTGGATGAGGAGTAAACCTCGACAAAAAATCAACCGCGGGACGACGGCGGAGCGGCTTTGTCTCTCCGCTGCCGACCGAACCCAGGGAGAAAGGGGCGGGGGCCCTGGACTCTCATTGCACGGGTTCGGCGGGCTGGGAGGCAGTCTCACAACTGGGCAGCCTCAGTCGGGTGTGGCGTGGGAAACGCCTGCCGCCGGGGGTGTTGCGGAGCTTGCTAACGCAACCCCGGGACACTCCCATAGTGCGGCGTAGGTTGTCGTGGAGTTTTTAGCCGGTTAAAGTCGCCGTATGGCACCACCCCTGCGTGGCAGCACAATGGCTGGTGGTCGGTTCAGGTCAGGCCCTCCCCCGGGGGCCTGACAGTCCATGATGGATTTTTCTCTCCACGTAAAAAAAAAAGGCAACACAGACAGAAAGATAAAATACACGTTTTTGTAAATTATGTCCCTGTTTTTGTATTTCGGCGCCTTACTAGAATTATCCCCAGAATCCACCATAAAAATGATACTCTTCATGAGAACCAAATTAATTATGTTTTCTTTTACAGCGTCACTTTACAATTATCGTCCAAAGAACGTTTTCTTCTTCTTGCCCGTTTGTAACTCACTCAACTCCGCCATATCTTATTTTTCAATAATAACATATTTCCTTTATTACAAACATAATTAATATCAACGGTTTACAAATCAAAATATAGTAAATAACAACATACAATTAATTATTTTACTATGTTAATTAAAAGCTGAATTATATTTTATTAGCTTATTTAGAAAGAATTATTTAAAAAAATACAAATACAAATGTCGCATTTAAAAAACGGAGCCGCGAATATAAGTGTTATATAAAGTAATTTTTTTCAGTAAAATATCTCTATATGTCGTAAAAAACCTAAGATTCCAAATAGTAAAATCTTAAAATCGAATCACAAATCCGGAAACAAATTACGAGTAATACTCTTTCACCCCAGTCACAAATAGGAAAAATGTTGTGTGTAGCAAGCCCTAAATCATTTTAGCGCATGTTGAATATTAATAATGCGGTCGGCACCGAGAATAGGAGCTCTGTAAATGTACTATTATCAAAATCACGATATACAATTGTCACATGAAGTCGAATGTTTTATATACATATTCATAAAACCTAGAATGTCGATTGGATTGTTGAAATGAAACTTCTTGTTGCACGATGGGGAAACATTTTCATTACGCATTACGTGTAAAATACATAACTAATTGTGTATGCGTAAGTATATATAAGCGACTCTCTGTGTCTCGTAGTATACAATAAAGAGAAAATGTATAGTTAATAAATTAAAAGCAATGAGAAAATAGGCCGCCCAGAATCAATAGTTTCCACAGATAATTCCACGAAATCGTTGACGTTAAATTTAGATCAAAAATAATTTCTTAAAAATCATCAATAGTTTTTAGTTTTAGTTTTTTGTAGCCTTACATAGGTAAACATGTAGATGAGTATCCTATATTAATGGAAAATGTAATTTAACTCGCACTCAATACGTACAGAATATTAGTGTTAAGGGGACTTAAAAATCCAGCTTGTGATTCACGCACCAGACTAGGCCCCCGTCGGCAGCGGCTCAAGTCTAGGTCCGTTCCCTCGCCATGGAGCGCTTAAGTACGCTGCTCGCGCGATACAGTGACACAAAATCTTACATCACTGCAACAACATTACACATATCACCTCCACACACGTGCACGCATACGCGCTTACACATGAAAGTGGAAGGGTTTTATTTTTTTCCCTTATCGAATTGAATTAGTTTAGTAAAAAAAATATCCGACACAAAATACATATAAGCGTTGTTGGGGTATGTATGCTTGGTACACATATATATTTCAATAACTCATATAAGCATGAATATGTAGCTTAGCTTAAGTTAGCTCAGATATGTTGCGAATTGCGTACACCGTTGACGCCTTCCGCCCGGTCCTGCGGGACTGGATAGGGAGGAAGTGGGGCTCCCTGACGTTCCGGCTGGTGCAGGTACTCACCGGACACGGTTGTTTCGGGTGGTATCTGCACCGGATCGCTCGCAGGGAGCCGAACGCCGCCTGTCACGAGTGCGGCGCTGACGAAGATACCGCGCACTGAGGGGATGGGCCGGAGGGCTCATCTCCTCATTGCACAGGTCCGGCGGACGAGGGGAGGCAGCTGGTGTGTGACCAGTCTCTCGTGATAGTCTCTAAATGACGTCACTTCCGTTGCATACCTGCGTGACGTTACATCTGTAAAAAATTTACCCTCATGCGCCTAAAGAAGTTTCACTTCAAAAAGATAGCTGAGAAGAAGAAAGAAAGAAAGAAAGATGAGTCGGGCAACAGCCCAAGCCGAGGTGTGCCGTTACCTTGAGCTATTTATCAAATACAATCGGCTGAATGCCTTAAGCGCTCGCCTTCGTAGTCAGGTGAAGCTATTAAGACATTGCTAGGTCAATACCGTATTTACTTCGAAAAAAAAAACCAGCTCGTGACATTTTAATTTTATATTAAAAATAAACAGATAATGTCGAACGATTTTAAGAATACACTCATTCAAAGAAAACAAATGATTTATAGTGTTAGCTTGTGATGTTCTCGCCGATATCGAGATTTTTACGGTAAAATAGAGATGTGTTTTAGATAAAGAATTTATACGCGTTGGGCACATTTGTTCGGAGTCGTAGAAATAAAATAAATGTTGTTTATCGTAGGTCAAATGTGCGTTTTGACTACAAAATACGATTTCCGGGATTTTATTTGTTACGATACTGAAGTTTAAGCAAGAATTGTTATAATTCAATAACTGAGTTCGTTAAGTTTCTATGTAAGTGTCATCGAATAATGAAACTGTAGTAGGATGATAGTGATTGTGATGAGTGATTTTATTAGTGTCAAATTGAGAATCACTTGCCAAGCACTTAAAGCAATAATATTATAACTAAAGATACGTTACCTACGTGATATTTTGACAAAACAAATGGCACGATAACGCACACATACGTAAAGTAATAGTGTAACGCCACACTGTCTTAAATAAATTGTAGAAGTGAGATGGAATATTGTCAATATCGATGGTGAAAAAAAAATTGTTATATGTTGCTTAGATACGGGCGGATTGACGGGTCAAAAATAAGCTAACTAGGCAATATAATAGGAATAATATCATTGACCTAGAGTGTTAGAGTGACCTAGAGCTTTTCAATGGTGGTAGAGCCACGCTGAAACTATTACTGGTTTCAGCATGAATGGGTCAACTCGTCCGGGGTAGTACCACCCTCTCATACAATACAGATATGAAGTAACAGCGCTTGCATTGTTGCGTTTCGTTCGGTAAGTGTGAGCGCCGTAGGCCCACCTCCCCTCCCCTTTCCTCTCTCCTCTCCCTCTCCTAACCCTTCGCCCCAAAGGGTGGCAACGCACTTGCAACTCCTCTGGTGTTGTTAGTGTCCATGGACGGTGTTAATCACTTAACATCAGGTGACCCATATGTTCGTATGCCAGTCATACCATTAAAAAAAGTGTGTTCTGGTAGTTGTATTTGTGAGTTATTTGTTAAAATATCCAAGTCGGCATCAGCTTCGTGTGATAATTTGCTTTGCCTGTTATACTTTTATAGCAATGTAATTCTTGGAGGGCATTAATGTAGTCTTCGATGCCTGGCGATCGTTTTTATTGTCTGGTTACAGATAAATATAACTTGCAAGTGGGATTTTTGGCGGGATCTTAGTGGTTATTGTAGTGTATTTATATATACTAATGGGCACCCAGTGGTCGACATTCGACCATAGTTCATTGATTTTTTATAGTTCAATGTAGAATGAAAAGGGGTAATTGGAACGTAAGAGTAAAATAATACATACAGTCGAGCATAGCAACCTCCTTCACAACCTTTTTTGAAGTCCTTTATTGACAGATGTCAAAATGTCTTTTTTATTTACATGTGTGTATATGTTGTGTAAAATTGAAGCAGTAGTGTGAGTAATGCATATTTTAATTAATTTAATGTATTTCTAAAGCATTTTGTATAAAATAAATAGCTTTCTGTACTTCTCCTACATATAAACTTTAACTATGCCAAGTTTCACGTTCATCCGTTCGCGCATTTCTCTCAAAAAGGGATACAAAGTTTGGGCTTCACGTATTCACGTATATGATAGTGTATTTATATTATAATCATAATATTGTGTTATTTGACTCTATATTTTGTAATATTTGTGGCATTTTAAGGAATATAGTTCAGTTATTGTGCATAAGTGAAGTGGATGGGAAATTATACCAGCATGAATTTCGAGATCCACAAAAACTCCCTGGATAGTTCTAACAAGGGGCCCACCATCTTGTTAGAACATGGAAATAATCACAATACACTTGTAGTCTTTTTATTCGACAGTGGCAGTAATAATCTAGAAGATTTCCATAAAAAAAGAAATAGAAAGTGCCTGTAACTTCCCGTTAATTTACGATATAAATCCAGAAATGTAAAATTTACTATGTTACTTTGTGGTGGGTTATAGTACAATAGATAGCATGCATATAAGCCTCTGTTATCATTCTGCATCCCGAATCTCATGATAATTGGGCAAATAATGTAAGAGATAATATATCCCAGTCACACTAGTCGAAATTTGACAATAATAAAGGGTAAATAGTGTTTCTTCATGTTGTAACTATTTGTACATTTCGTCGATCTTCTTTTTGTAAAATATTATTGACTGTAATGAGTTTTGTACAATTATTGTAGATTGTAGACAGAAGGAGACTGAAATAGGACGAATATAAACTTATAAGATATTCGACTCCTTTATAGTACGGAAAAAACTAAAATCGGTCAACAAGATAATAAGGTACTGAAAACATTGTCGCGGGAGACATTTAAAGTTAATTAGATCACAAAGCTAAGTAGAGTTATCAGATCGGTATCAGGTTATTTTCAATAGATGAATATTTGTGAAACCCGTTTTGCATCCATTTACTTGGATTATACTAAAATAATGCAATCTTTAAGCAAAGGCTTGCCAAGTGTTCTTATTACTGTGCGTCACAGTAGGGGGTGAATGAAATACAAAAATGTTACCATTTCTCTCGTACATTTTATTAATGTAAATTATTTTTTGGAGTTCATCTTATTCACCCCGTTTGGGATGCTTCCAATTCGTTCGTATGATGTTTATAGTGAAGCTACCTCTGTAATATCTTTATTTCCTTATAAGGATACGGATTGCTTTGGGCTAAATTAATCATTTTCACTAGTAGGGGCGCTCAAGTATAGTATATGCTATCTATGATTGTCTTTTTAATAATAAAAGCGTTTAATACAGGATACGGTGTTAGAAACTTCAGCACTACTGTCATGCAGAATAAATAAGCCTGGCCGAGTACTTCTGTAGACAAGTTTGCAGCTTCTACCATTCTTAAGGTAACTTCTTAAGTTGGTGTTATTGCGAAAGCATGTCTCCTTATTCATATCGGTGCACAATTCTCTAGATTTTTTTATACTTTACGCTTTAGGGTTTAACCACATTCGTATCCGATGGTAAATGATGATATTGTCGTTCTTGGTCAAGACACTAAACCTAGAAGGACTGGCTCTTAAATGCAGCTGTCGGAACACACCTATAAGTGCTTGGCGATAGATTTTCAACTCGAGGGTAGTAGCTAACCAGGCAGACTTAGAAAAAGTCGTACTAATATGCTATGGTAATATCATGGTTTCCTTCGCCGAAAGCCTGTGCTCATATGCAAGGATTTGAACCTACGTTTATTTACGCGGTATCTCGACGTGCAGAAAAGATTTTTACAGAATTTGTATAGATTTCGTGATTTCAATTTATAACAATATCGGTTGACGGCGAAGGAAAATAACGTAACCTTGTCGATCGAACTCCTCCTTCTAAGTTACGTAAACCAAAAGACTTCGCGAAACCAATCAATCGATTGAATGGGTCGAACGAACCGGATCGTTTTTCAAATGACTCAGTGCTGAACGAATCTTTCAAATTGACTGAAGGACACGTATATATAGTGTACACAAAAAAAAGGCTAAAGAATAAACGTAGCCAAACAGAACATAATATAAACAATAATATATTGAAAGTACTGTATTAATAAATGTCGGCTCTGTGCAATGAATAATCGACTACTCTATGAGTTGACACTATTCGTCAGTCATACGCAAACATCATAAATCTCTAGTCTTTGTGTTACAGTTATTTTTCATTCTCACGGCGAGGCCATTATTCTCGACGATGTGTTGATTTATTCCCCTTTTATCCTTTGTAGTGTAAGGGATTATTAGCGTGATTGTTACCTTTTATTGGATACTAGGTATTGTCTTCGACTTTGAATATGCTTCCAAGAGAGAGGTATCGGGAAATTAAAATCGAAAATGCTTTGTTCATATTAAGCCTTATGAACGATAAAACTACCACCGGCTTGGAAAATAATCCAGCTAACAAGATGAACTGGTAAGAAGATTGGTCTAGTTTACTTGGTTTATATATCTATACTAATATTATGAAGCTGGAGGGTTTGTTTCTGTGTTTGGTTGAACGCGCTAATCTCAGGAACTACTGGTCCGATTTGAAAAATTCTTTCAGTGTTAGATAGCTCATTTATCCAGGAAGGATAGGCTATATGTTTCAACTCGAGGGTAGCTAACCAGGCAGACTTAGAAAAAGTCGTACTAATATGCTATGGTAATATCATGGTTTCCTTCGCCGAAAGCCTGTGCTCATATGCAAGGATTTGAACCTACGTTTATTTACACGGTATCTCGTATTTACACGGTATTTAATGATTTCAATTTATAATCATCACGCTAAGACCAATAGGAGCTGAGCACCAATGAAGAATGTTTCAAAATCGGGGACTTTTTATCCTTTTGAGAGCTTTCTCTGCGAGTTATCGTTAGCCCAAAGTAATTATTCCACGCGGGCTAGTCGCGGAAACAGTATTTCAAGAGTAAGTTGTGCTGCTGTCGCATGCTTACAAATGATTTACTATAGTGCTTGTAAATATTTAGATTTTAGAAAGTAGTCCGACGATAAGATATAAGGCCCACGTCCCCTTTCCTCTCGTCCTCCCCTCTCCCACCTCCGCTCTCCTCTCCCCCTCCCTCCCTTTCCCCAAATACACAGGCTGGCTAACCACTTTCGACTCCCCTGGTGTTGTTAGTGTCTATGGACGGTGGTGATCACTTAACAACAGGTGACCAACCTGTTATGATATAAAAAAAATATCTCTACACCACAAACTTCACATAAGTATTTAAAAAGAACTATTCCAAAATATTTGTACTTTTTGTAACCGAGCGACACACTATCCATCGCTGGTCGCCGCTGTCGTGCCGGCCTGCGAAAAGCTGGATATGCACAGGATGATCGCGAAACGCGACCCGCAAAAGCGAATCACTATGACGGGCTTTTCCGCCATATACATGGTGGTTGCGACCCAGTCAGGCTGTAAAACCCTACCACCCCGCAATAAGATTATAAGATTTTATCCCCTATCATAACATGTTTATACCACGGTAACTAGTTACTTCACAACTTCTAAGTAACTGATAAAGTTTTACTTCTTCTAATACAATCATTGCTAATCTTATGTTATACGATCTTCTATATTAAAAAAGTTGTGGTGTCGTGGGACACCAGGTAGGAACGAAGTTCCTTCCGCTAATGTAGAATCGACACAATTTGCAAAAAAAAATTTAATTATAATTAAATTACTGATTAACCGATATTATAATTATAATTCACCGATAAATTAACTTAATTCAACGATTAATTTCACCGAGAATTCGAAAAAAAGAAGGAGAAAGAGAAAGGTATTATACACTACTCGCTTGTGTATACGACTGTCGCGCCTGCACACGTCTCATTTAACGGTTTTATTCCACGCACTTTTTCTTACGGTTTTACTATCACATTTTTTTCAGTTCGATCGCGCAACAAAATCCCTATCTTCTCCAAGCCTGCCGTAAGGAATTTCGTTCCAATAAGGATATTTTCAACAGAAAGAATGTGCTGCACAATAGAAAAGGCTTATTGTATCTATATGAATAAAAATCTATCGCCGATTGTATAAGGGTATCAGTTCAGGACGGCTGCAACTATTTATCTAATTATATTTTATTGTGTTTATAATTATCAGGATAAGTTTTGTACGAAGAAAAATCTTACGAAATAGTGAAAATTTTTGGTATAAAAGTCTCCACATATAAAGTAAGTTATAGACAGAAAACATTATGTTAAAAAATGTTGACCAATTTGACAGAGTGAAGATCATTTGTCATTTTATTTTAGTACATGATCGTACTGTAAAGGGATTTTGTTTCAATTTCTTCGTTAGTATAGTCAGCTAATTTCGTTAAACAACAATACAATTCCTATAAAAAGGTATAGAATGAAAAATAATTGCCACAGGAATATAGCAGATTCTATCTATTTATTGATTTTCTCTTCGATAAATAATAACTAGATAAAGGGTCACGTACAAATCGAAGCTAAAAGCCGTCCGCGTAAATATATACTTATGTGTAGCTATTTGTTTACTAAGAAAAGGAGAAAAAAAGTTTTAAAACTGTTTTAAGTTCAACAACCTAAAGTCACAAAAAAAACCTAAAGTCACAAATGTTCAAAATATTATCTAATACTTACGGTAAAACGAGCAAAGTAACAAATTACACCCCTCACAAATCAAAAGATAACATAAACAACATTTAGTGTGAATTCAACCTTAACACGTAATGAATATAGTACCTTTCCCCGGTATTGTGCGTGTTTGTGTCTGGCGAGGCCAAACATTTGTATCACAGGCATAAAATCGGTAATTTTGTACAAAATTTGATATTATTAGTTAGTTTAAAGCTTAAAATATAACTTATTCAACATGTATTTAGCGAAAGTAAGATACTCCGGCCGTTAAATTGCTTTTTCGGGTATTATTTTTGCATCTTTTGAATACACTGCGGCATGTGAAACGGGCTTACATTGGCTGTGTTTCAAACATACTAAACAAAATAAGGTCACACATTTCAAGTAAGCTCTTATTTACCGAGACGTATTTTTCGCGCCGACCCGTTATCTCGTTATTGTTGATCTATACAATTTTTTTAAATTATAATTTTACATTACCTACTTAATTTGTTATTGTTCAAGTTTTTAAAATGTTGTAATTAATACGGTATTTTTTAAACTAATGCTGCTAACAGTCTATTGGCTAGTGTATCATAAGTTCTACATTCGTTTGTATGGAACTTAAACCCTTACGGTGTTATTACAAAAAAGTTAAATACGTATTGAACCCTGGCTTTAAAGAGGTCTCATTTTAAATGCACCGCGGTCGCTGAATGTTCGCCATCTTGCTCTTTTGTCTCGCTTTGTTTTACATTAGGTTAGACTTGTGAAAAAGGATTTAAAGGATTTAAACAAGTATTTAATACGTATTTAACTTTTTTGTAATACCACGGTTATGGTTTTGTACAGTTTGGGGTATTATATTGTAACATTACGATCAGCACGGCATTATGAGTCAGTGACGACTGGCAAAGTATTCTGCATTTATTGGTAGCCATCTTGTTTTTTCATTGTTCTGTGCCTATCACCAGACATGATGCCGCCATTTTGTTGAGTTTTAATAACAAAAAAGTATATTAATAGCAATTTTATGTATAAAAATATTTAATTAAGCCGGAATAAAATCTCTGAATAAAGGTTACAGAGTATTATTTGAAAGAGAACCTATTTAAAACATAAAGCGGTGTATCAAATTAATTGGTTTAGGAAAATAATAATTTAAAACACAAATCCAATTACAACTTTATAAGGCTTCATTTGTTCATTAGAGGAATAAATAAAAAAAAATGGAGGTTGAAAAGAATTTTTTAAACAGAACATGAATTCTGATAATTAAGACGGAATGAATCTTCGCTCGGGGGGATAATTATATTTTTCTTTATAATTAATTTCCTTTGTGTTATAAGAACTGGAGGTTGCTGTAGATAATCGTATTTTACTATATAGCTAATAGTATATTGGTGGTCGAGTTTCAATAATTTTCTTTTCCGTTCCAATGGGGAGGTACACTGCTTATTTGTCACACTAGGTGGCGCTTAGTCGTTGGTTCTGGTGTATTGTCAAGCTCGTGTGAAATAATGATGAGGGGATCTTACAAGTAAAAGAGTCCAAACTGAACGTCCTATGTCTAACAAAGTCCTATAAAATAGTAAAACATGACCTAGACCACAATTATATACCACTAGCACATAAGAGTTGCAAGTTAGCTAAATTTTACAAATATTATTATAATATGTATCCCTTTAAAAAATCAATGAACTATGGTCGAATGTCGACCACTGGACGCCCACTAGTATGTATATAATAGGTTTACTAATCAATTAAAATGCCACAATTTATAAAGTTAACAATTTTAAAACAAAACTATATAACGTATCAAATTTCACGTAGATAAATGTATTATTGCGATCATAGAGAATAATTGAAAAATATATATGTACAGCGTATAGGTACAAAATAAAATCGGCTGTGCCTTAAGCGCTCGCCTTAGTAGCCCGGTGAAGCTATTAAGACCTTGCTAGGTCAATAGAGTAGTTAGTTCGAAAAAAAAAGCGTATATGTACATAAGTGTCACTGCCGATGGCGCAGTTTTAATTTTTTTTTTACTTTGACGTCCGCCATTTTTAACTCTTCGTCTTAATTCGGAAACCGAAGGGTAAGTACGATAAAAACGTTTGACATTGACAACTCGTTGACAAGAACCAATTATGCTAGCGCCATTTGAGATTAGTTTCGCCTGTGCCTCCCCACTGGTGGCCTAATGATTTGATCGGAGGAAGATCTTTGTAACCGACGCGTATAAATATATACTTACTAATTGAACACATTGACTGCCAACAACGATATATCTCGTAGTTTGTGAACTTGCCCAGGAGGACCGCTGCGAGTTATGTCGTCCTTTCTTTAGTTGTCATATATATATAGTTCACGGCAGTAGCTAGGGGGCTTCGATCAACAATAACTAGATATCAGGTCGGCGCGAAAAATACGTCTCGGTAAATAACAGCTCACTTGAAATGTAAGTTCTTATTTTGTTTAGTTTGTTTGAAGCACAGCCAATGTAAGAACGTTTCACACGCCGCAGTGTATTCAAAAGATGCAAAAATAATACCCGAAAAAGCAATTTAACGGCTAGAGTATCTTACTTTTGCTAAGTACACGTTGAATAAGTTATATTTTAAGTTTTAAACTAACAAAGAATATCAAATTTTGAACAAAATTACCGATTTTAAACCTGTGATACAAATGTTTGGCCTCGCCCCTCACAAACACGCACAATAACGGGAAAAAGTACTTTATTCATTGCATGTTAAGGTTGAATTCACACTAAATGTTGTTTACGTTGTCTATTCATTTAGAGGCGAATAATTTATTGCTTTGCTCGTTTCATCGTAAGTATTAGATAATATTTTGAACATTTGTGACTTTATTACTAGGTGTTATGGTTGTAATTAGGTTGAACTTAATACTGTTTTCAAACTTTTTTCACCCTTTCTTAGTAAACAAATAGCTACACATAAGTATATATTTACGCGGACAATTTTTAGCATCGATTTTGTACGTGACCCTATATCTAGTTATTGTTGATCGAAGCTAGGGGGCATTGAGGGGTAACGCCATAAAATTATGAAACCGCTTACACTTACATAACTTATAGCAAAATATGCTCACTTTTGAAAACAGCATTGTTCAGAATCTATTACTAACAATGATATTATAACTAAAAAGCTTCAAAAGCGTCAAAAGCGCTCTGACAGCGCATTGTTAAAATTGCACTAGTGAGCTTAATTTTGACGTCTGCCCAGTCAATCCGCTCGTATCTAAGCAACATATAATTTTTTTTTTCAAAGTGATACTTCTTTAGAATCGTTGTTATGTGAAACCGGATGCAACGGGAAAACGACAGGTAAGAGATACAAATACAAAAATTAGTGAGCCAGAGCGAGAGAGCAAATGTCGGTGTGTCAAACCGGATGCAACGGAACGACAGGTAAGAGACACAAATACAAAAATTTGTGAGCCAGAGCAAGAGAGCAAATGTTGGTGTGTATGTATATTGCACACTGTTTAATACTTGCTTGTATTTGAGCATTTAACGTGTGTTAGTGTATGTGAAAAGTACATGAGATAATACTACTGTACACTGTATGCGGCTGCGTATTACAGCTTTTTGGTGGTGTGTTATTATTTAACAGTGTTTGTGAGTATTTTTATATCTTGTTGTGTTAAATAATAAATTCATTTTTAAACAAATAAACTTTGTAATTCTTTTTTATCACATTGAAATTATATATTACGTAAAAAAATTCTATACAAATATATTGAAAACAGTTACATGGCCCATGAGCGGATCGATCCCGCGACCTTCGCGTTATTAGCACGACGCT
>MU158773.1:2376078-2535985 GCA_015888305.1 Antheraea pernyi | reverse complement strand
GACCAACGAGTACATACTGTCCATCGCCGGTCGCCGCTGTCATGCCGGCCTGCGAAAAGCTAGATATGCACAGGCTGATCCTGAAATGCGACTTGTAGAAGCGAATCACTATGACGGGCTTTTTCGCCATATGGTGGTTGCGACCCAGACAGGCTGTAAAACCCTACCACCCCGCTTTCGCCATTGCCTCGTTCGTTATTCAGCAGGGTGCACCACGTGCAGGTGAGGTTGGCTTGGGTGTCTCAAGTCTTATGATGTTATTTGACACCCCTTACACCATCAAATGAGATTGTGGTCAAATGCTAAAACCTATCAAGTATTTTTTTTGTATACAACTTTGCGAGCGGTTGTTATTTATATTTAATTAGGGATGTCACATTAATGGAAAAGAATCGATTAAATAAAAATACCGACTTTTCTTATTTTCAATCTTAATCGATTTTAATAAAAATAAATAATCGATCTTAACGAAAAAAATGATTTTTTCTATTATATAAAATCTATATGCTTTTCATATTCCAATTATAAAACTAAGAGATTCATATTAACAGTTTATCAGATTAACAATCAAATAAAATGATTTGAATAAAAATATAATCAATTTAAAACTAAAAATCACAGCGAATATTCCTTTGGACTTTCAAGGTAAAGAATAAGAAAACCAAATACCATTGTTGATACAAAGTTTCAGTAACATTAAATATTTTATTATAATAAAAGTTAAACTATGAGCATGCCAACATAATGGCTTTGCTGTCCTGTCCATACTTCTGGTCTTGTACATTCCTCTTTCTTTATCCAATCTATTCTCCTATGGAATGCGCTTCCTTATGAAATCAGGATGTCATCTAACCGTTTCAGTTTTAAAGTCAGTACGTCGGCTTTACTAGTCTCAGTTAGCAGAATTATCTGGTTAATTCTGTATTATACTTTTATTTATGTATGATGTTGTTATATGTATGTATGTATTGTATATATGTAGTATATCGGTGTTGATATTTTATTTATATATTGTTATATTAAATAGGTTAAACATAATTTTATAAAACCTTCTCCTTTTAAACTTACCAACATTTATCTCTGCATCACCTAATGGTTGACTGCGCCATTGCATATTTAACGCATAATGTATAAATAAATAAATAAAATGGCAAGCTTATTGTCTCAAAAAATAAAATATAAATCAAATAAAAAAAATGAAAGTACTGTCCAGTATTATTTTGCATTTAGGCCTACGTTCAGTAGTGGACGGCAATAGGCTGATGTGATGATGATTTAACATTTGACTAGTTTTAAAATAAAATACTTAAAACGATAATTAAAAAACTAAACGACTACGTTATGGTTCCAAAAATTAAAACGTAAAACAAATCTTTCTTAATCTTTAAGCTAAATTAATAAATAAAATAGAAATAGTTATTGTCACAAATGTCTAGTCCTACTGTCTAAAAGGGGACCGGAATGAAACCGCCATAAATGCAATAACGTCTAAAACAGCTAAATAAATATCTAAATAAATATATATATATATTAAAAAAAAAAACTACCCAATAGATGCTCACAAATACGATTTTTAACTTACATATTAAATAAAACTATAGCAAAAAATGGTGCGGACCGAGAGTCTGCAGATAAGAATAAAAAAAAAAATGTCTAGTCCTATTTAACATTTGACTAGTGTTCTACTAAATGATCTACTATATTTACAACTTCACAGAAATTGATTACATAAAGCTAAATTAGATAAAGTTTAAGCAGAAGGCTTTTATTATTATAAACATGGATACAAATAATTCAATTATTTTACCTTATTGTTACTTTTTTTTTTTTTACATGGGGAGATCCCTAACAGATTCCCATCCCGTCGGGCAGCTGAGGATGGGTTATGTCCGATTTGCACGGACTAAAACCCCATGATGCCTTCATATACCTTTTTAGGTGGGGGAGCAGGGACTGCCGGCTAGCACTGCGTCTGCTCCCCCGACAGGTGTAAGCCCCTCAAGAGGCCCTGACTGCGGTCTGAGGGGTCAGAGATGGTAGACCCCTCAAAGGGGGAGTGAGTGTTAGACCCCCTGACGAACTGTGGGAGTCGCATCGGCACAATGCGCCTCCACCACATGGGCCTGTGCAGTTTAAACTGCCAGGGCGACGGGCATGCCCTTGTCCATCGACCCCAGGCCCCAACTACGGCGGCCGGAGGTCATCACCTACCCATCGCCGCCGAGTGGTTCGTCGACCGCGGGAAGGGAGTCTAGTGGTCCACTCCCTCTCCCTCTCCGCCGCCTCCTTTGCAAGCATGACAGTCTTGCAATAGCAGGCGACTGAGAGCCACCCGGCCTCGCTCTCGACCATCTTGACCTTATTGTTACTAAGATTATAATAGCATTTCAACAATTATATTTCATTAATTATAATAGAATTATTACTATTATTGTTATCGTTATTATTTTTTATTGTTATTATATTATTTATTTATTTTTTAAATTAATGGCTAATGATAACTGATATATGAAATATATGGTTTACATTCCACGGAATCTGATCATTGTGAGCGCACCTTTAGAAATAAACATGGCGCGTAACGGAAAAATGTACAGAAATTAAGATGGCGCGTAACCGAAAAACGTTACATACGTTTTTATATGCTCTAAAATTCCTCCCTATGTCGATAAAGAAGTTTCACTTCAATAAAAATAATTATTATCACAAATGTCTAGCTGCTAGACATTATTAGTGTGAACTTCGTCTAGGGATGTGATATTCTGAATAAAAAATCGATTTTTTATTAAAAATATTGCTTATTTCCATAATCGATTATTTTATCACATCCCTACATTTAATAGATTTTTCACTATAGAAATTATCGATATAATATAATATGAACATTCTTAAATAATCTATATTAACTTAAATAAACCAACAAAAATTAGCAGAAGTACGGCGTTAGGAAATGGGTGAAATACAGACACCATATCCGTCTTATTATATTTTTATGACATTTGTTAATTATCTTTAACTACATAAAATAATCAGTTTAAAGTTTTTTATTCATTTAAAAAAAGACTTTAACATAAATAAGTAAGAAGTCTTAAGGTATAACCGCGGTTGGTCTCTCTAGAAAAATTAGGTTATCTGTTCTTGTAGAGTTTGACTATGTTTTATTAGCTTTTGGTACTAAAAACTTTTAAATTATTCTCTTGCCAGTAATTTTTTTGTAAACTACGGAAAAGTTTTTTTACGATTATATTCGAAATTAATTTCTATTGTAGACTGAATAGCAATGTTGAGTATCATTTGTTTTCTACAATTAGACATTCTATTGTTATGTCAACTCCAATCATCAAATTTTCTAATTGATATATACAAAAAAAAGACAAAGAAATAAAATGCAATCATTACATAGTATAAAACAAAGTCCTCTACCGCGTCTGTCTGTTTGTCTATTCGCGATAAACGCAGAAACTTCTGAACGGATTTTCATGCTGTTTTCACCAGTGGATAAAGTGATTCATAAGGAACGTTTCCTATATAATTAGTCAAGGACTTTTTTATAATCAGGGCGGGACAATGTCTGCCGGGCCCGCTAGTTACAAATAAAATACACTTGCTAGCAGCTAATAGTCGAAAATAAAAAGAAAGAGAGTGTTACAGATGACGACACATCAATTTAAAAGGATTCAACACTATTAAGTTTCGACACCAAATCATGATACATATATACTTTTTTTTAATGTCATACGAGGTTGCGATGAGGCCCCTGATGAGGGGCCGACACCTGCTGGGGAGTAGACATAGTGCCAGTTCGGCAATTCCTGCTCCCCGGCCTATAGGTGATTAAAGGCACCATGGGGTTTTAGTCCGTGCAAGTCGGACATACCCCACCCTCATCTGCCCGGCTAGGGTGGGAATCTATAGAGATTTCCCCATGTTAACAAAAATGTCATACGAGTCAAACGGACAGTTGGGTCACCTGATGTTAAGTGATCACCACCGTCCATAGACACTTGCAACACCAGGGGAGTTGCAAGTGCGTTGCCAGCCTATGTTGGAGAGAGAGGAAGGGAAGCGGAAGGGGAGAGGAGGAAGGGGAAGAGAGGTAGGCCTCCGGTGTTCTCACTGACCGAACGAAACGCGGCAATGTATGCATTGTTACTTCACGTCGGTTTTCTGTGAGAGGTAATACCCCGGGCGAGCCGCCCCATTCATGTTGAAACCAGTAATAGCTTCGGCGTGGCTCTACCACCTACGGAATACTTATATACATTAAAAATTGCGAATGTTTAGTTGGATAGCTATGTCTGAGATACATAAATGTAACATATTTAGTAATTGTCAAGAAAGGAACGCAATAAATGCTTTATTGCAAATTATAAGCCATGCGAAATATTCATAAAACCTGTGTGTTTCATACAAAATGACATTCGTACATGTCTGTGGCGAAATATATGGAGGTATCAAAGGGAATCTTCTCTTCAAATCAAAATATCAAAGAGTTCCCACTCAAGTATTTATGACAAAGGGGACATGTGACACGTTCCCACAATATATCATTTTGTCATTTTTTTAAGTACAACCTTATGAAGATTGCCGTGGCAGGTACAGTCAAGCGCAGAGTGTTCGGAATATCAATTTGCAATATTGTTGACAATATTATTTCGTTTTAAATGTCTATATTTTTGCTTTCGTAAGCATATTACTTCAGAACGGCTATTTTGTGTTTGTAATTACCACGACACGGTTTATATGAAAGAAAATCTTTGAAAAACGTACAAAAAAGTTAAAAGTTAAAAAAAAATATACATACAAAAAGTGAGTGAGTGAATAAAATAAAATACAGTATGGAAATCTTCAAATTATTGACAGATAACTAGTAAAAAAATAATCGTCAAGCTTCAATCTTGCTAATATAGAAATCGTACGGACGAGAAAACAAAATGTGTAAATTATAAGATATCTTCTTAATAAATCTTATAAGCTTTCTGAACACTTACGGTGTTATTACAAAACAGTTACATACGTATTAAATACTTGCTTTATAAAGGTTTTGTACTAAATACACCGCGCTCGCCTGATGTTAGTTCGCGTTATCCTTTTTCGCAAGTCTAACCTAACGTAACCAAAGGGAGACAAAAGAGCAAGATGGCGAACATACTGTGACTCCGGTGCATTTAAAACGTAACCTATTTAAAGCAAGTATTCAATACGTTTTTGTAATAAATCCGGGTAAATTTTTAGATAAAAAACGTTTGATCAATGTGCCCTATTTTGTACATATTGTATTTTTATCGTCAACCACTAGATTTACAGCATATTATATTTGTTATAAACCCTCCAAGTATCACTAAAATAACTTTCCGCGACATGTATTATAGCCTTAAAGTATTTATATTAAATTACATGCAATTAATAAATATCACTTTTGTCCGCGTCTGTACCAATTTCAATCTTTATAAAACACCAACAGCGACACTCCCAATAAATCACTTCTCATTTTCAACATGGACGAGACTCTTAATACCTTCCATCGAGTCCTGTCTTTCGCTGGAATATCCATTTTCGCTAAAACCAATTGGAACGCGAAACGATGGCTCGCACTTCAAATTTTCAACTTCACCATCGGGCTGCTCTGTTTCTTTTTTACCACTGGATTTGTCCTCTCGAGTTATAATGAACTGCTTTTGTTTATACAAGGGGCTTGTATTTGGACTACTGGGATAATTATGACCATCTCTCTCGGAGTATGTCTCATTTTTAGAAGGGACTTTCGTATTTTTCTGACAGAAATGGTGTTTGTCGATGCTATGATTGAAATGCCCTTAATTGAGTATGTTCTGACATTGGACGATGGTGTGAAATTAATGGAGTTAAAGAAGCTGGTGTTGGATTCGCAGAAGAAGTTGTTGAAGTATATGAGATATTTATTGAAGATATATGTGGCGAGTGTTTGGTTATGCGCTACACTATATCTATGCACTCCGATATATAGAATGATTCAAAGCGAGGATATGTCATTGAGGCTTTTAGGTGACTATTATTTAATTGTTGTAGTTGATAATCCTTAGGTTAATCAGTCTCATTATTCTATCACTCGTTAATTAAATCCTTACATACTAATTTCGTTTTCTTTGTGATAATTATAACTTAATTTTTGACGTGATACCGTCTTATAAATTCATAAACGCCGGCTGCACGCAAGAAAAAGCATGACTATTGTCACGTTCCGCCTGAGCCGAGCGTGCAAGCGAGAGCGCAGAACAAGCGATAGAGAGGCGCGATCGGCCTAAGCGTTCGGCTTATGATGCATCTATCTCTCTTCCACTCCATCGGAAGATGCGTCCGAGTAGAATAGAGACAGCGGCAGTATACAACCTACACGTGAACTGTTTTGTCAATTTTGTGGTAGTCCGGTGAAGCTGTTAAGACCTTGCTAGGTCAATAGCGTAGTAAGTTTGAGAAAAAAAAAACAATTTTGTATTAAAATTCAATTTAATTCATAAAAGTATGCAATTTGTCATCAATGTTTTCATAAAACGTTATCACGTAAAATCATCGTCCATAAACCGACTTGCAGACAACCGATTTGTTGTGAGTAATTTTGTTATTTTATGTTATTTATTTGTTGGCATTTTTTTTAGCTTTAATTACTGTTTTATTTAACCAAGTCCTAATCCTATAACTCATTTGCCATTTCTAAGTTACGTTTATTAAATTGTATTACTACTGCTTAGTGCGTATAGAAAAAATATATCAGTAAAAGTGTACCTAGTATGGAAGTCATCACACCTCTCCACGTTAGGGTATTCTACTTAGGTGGACTGTATTGGTAAATTATTTATAATCGCTGTGAGATGGTAATCAGCACACCTACACTGGCTGGGGAATCTATCCTAGGCAGTGGACTGTATTTCTAAATTAGCTGAAAGTAGATATCCCACAATATGAATGAATTATAAATGGGATAAAGGCTCCCCTACCTTATAGTTTTCCAGGTCGCCAATATTCACAAAGTTCAACAAATTGCAATATTAAACTCCACAAGTAATTCACGTCGGTCTTCGAGGGAGCACCGATGACCGTGTCACACCGGTATCCGTATTATGTTAAAAAGCTAGTGCAGGTGTAAGCCGTTATGGTCTTGGGTCGCCTCCATCCTTTGCTTTGTCATAGGAGTAAGATGTCCCTTAGACACAAGCTCACTTTGTATAAGACGTGTATCCGTCCCGTGATAACATATAGCAGTCCCGTTTTTGCGCATATGTCGAAAGATAATTTTCATAAGTTGCAGGTTCTTCAAAACCGCGTTTTACGTAAAGTGACCGGTGCCCCGTGGTACGTCCGGAGAGTTGATCTACATAGGGACCTAGACATGCCTTCTATCTGGGCGTATGTAAAATCACTTACGATTAGTTATTTTGAAAAAGCCGCGAATCATCCCAGTCCGTTAGTGGTATCCGCCGCAAAATACGAACCCGTACCGAACGCTGCGCGTTGTAAAAGACGTCCGCGACATATTTTTACCGACCTTCCCGATGAAATAATGGCAGTGAACGATCAATGTCTCTCTCCAAACAGAGTGTGCTCACGCCCACGCCCGTGTAACCACAGATCACGCCGCCGTGGTCTGGGAGTAATTTTCGCTCCCGCACATCAGACTAGGCCCCCCTCGGCAACGGCTCAAGCCTAGGTCAGTTCCCTCGGGGTGGAGCCCTTGAGTACGTGCTCGCGCGATACAGTGACACAAAATCTTATATCACTGCGTCAACAATACACATATGTGATAAATAATTCAAATAAATTTTTCATATTCTAACATATTTTGTAAATCATTTCTGGTTTTGTTGTGAAGTTATTATCTGAGGTATGTAAATAATCTTTTTTATTTTAAATACTCCGGATTTAAATAAATATGTAATGAAACTCTCAAACTAAATAATTATAGTTGACATTCATGATGAAATCATATCTTTTATCCGGGAAAAACATATTTTTCTCCGATGCAGAAATATACGCTTAACTGTATATATACATCCACGCTGTCACATTCTATCAACACTTAGTATATTTGTGTTGGATCAGTTGAAAGTCTGATTTTTCAACTCTTCATTTTACAACTGCGATTTACCAGAAGTTGGAATAACGTGGGTAAACAAGCCAGTTTGAACCACACTCTACGCTAAAACAAACTCGGAATAATTGATATTAATTGTATCCTATTACTTTTACAGAAAATGATTGAACTTCCTCGCATAACAAGAGCATTAAGGGCACACACCCAACTCGATAAACCTCGATGTCTAAAACCAATTGTAGACCCTACAAAGCCTCAATTGGTTAAACACAAAAATGAGCAAAGGTATGAATTACTAAAGTTAAAAGTACAGTATTACAATACATTATTATTTGTTAGACATATTGCACAATGTTATTTAGTATATTTACTGTGCATTATATACCACTGAATTGAGACTATAATTTTTTCTCAGAATACAATTTATCTTCTTCTATCTATACATATAATACAAACGTAAAACTAATGTGTCTGTACTTTTTAAATTTTTGTGAAAAAAATTGTTGCAGGTATTTAGGAATATGTAATAGAATACATTTCAATCATTTTTAGAAATGTCTCTCTGTCTGTTTGTTTGTATGAACATGCATCACTGCTAAAGCACTGGGTTCACAATAAAACC
Source organism: Antheraea pernyi (assembly GCA_015888305.1). Taxonomy (NCBI): domain Eukaryota; kingdom Metazoa; phylum Arthropoda; class Insecta; order Lepidoptera; family Saturniidae; genus Antheraea; species Antheraea pernyi. The sequence continues at coordinate 2,527,295 of MU158773.1, read as the reverse complement.
TCAGGAGTAAATTAGTCTTTGTTTCATTAAAATCGGTCTACTCTATCAAATTTTTTTTTTTTCGAACTGACTACGCTATTGACCATGCAAGGTCTTAACAGCTTCACCGGACTACTAAGGCGAGCGCTTAAGGCACTCAGCCGATTTTATTTTGACAACTAGCTCAAGGATGCACGACACACCTCGGCTTGAGCTGCTACCTGATACATGCAATTCGCAACCTATCTTTTTTTTTTTTATACGTGGGGAAATCCCTTATGGATACGCCACCCCCCGGGGGAGAGGGTGGGTTATGTCCGACTCGCACGGACTAAAACCCCACGGTGTACCGTCCGACCGTATTGTTGGGGCGGCAAGGGATCGATCTATGCTTCTCCCCTTGAAGAGCCGCCCCAACGGTCCGCCCGGCGGAAGGTGACCGCCGGGCTTCTACTTATAAATAGCGTAGTCAGTTCGAAAAAAAATAGTGCCGGTGTAAGTGACTGGTCATCTCCGATGTTGACTTATATATAATTTTGCACAACTAATTGAGACTATATCGCGACCAATTTATGTGAACACTTGCTTGTATAAAATATGGTTAAGCAAAATTGAAACTGTTGATGATACGACAATTTAACAAAAGAAAATCAAATAACACGGTAATTTGTGTTCATAAAATAATTTTATATATAATAATAGGTACAGATTTTATGTATGTAGTTTTATTATTATTCTAAGAACATATATTTTATCATTAGTATTTAAAATATCATTCTTTTCAGCTTTCGATATGTGGTTTCCGTGGAGTTTGTCGAATTTTAAAGTGTACATTACTTCGTTTACTTTTCACGCATATGCTGGGTACTTGTGTTGTATTGGTAAGCATTTTTAAGTACTATTTACCTCTATGACAGTAGAGCCATTTCTTAGCTTTCCTTCACAATACCAGAGGAGTTGTAAGTACGTTGTCATCCTTTGGGGGGAAGGGTTAGGGGAGGGAGAGCGAAAGGAAAGAGGAGGGGAGGGGCGGTGGGCCTCCGGCGCTCTCACTGACCGAACAAAACGCAACAATGCAAGCACTGTTACTTCACGTCGGTTTTCTGCGAGAGGGTGGTACTACCCCGGGCGAGCCGACCCATTCATGCTGAAACCAATACAATAAAACCAATTTCCTGGCTAGGTACAACCCTCGAGTTAAAAATCTACCTCCGAGCACCTATAGGCGTGTTCTAGCATCTACGATTGGAAGTCAGTAGTATCCTCTTATATTTAGTGTGTTTATCACCTTGGACCAGAACGTCGTTTAAGTTTATCTTCTTCTATGCAGATAGTAAGAATGTAAACTTACGTGTCTGTGCTTTTTAGATTTTCTTGAAAACAATTGTTGCATGTTTCTAAGAATATGTAATAAAATACATTTCAATCATTTTTAGCAATGTCTGTCTGTCTCTTGACGACCATTTTTTTTAACTTTATTTAATTTAGAGACTTAGGTTCGCAAAGATTACGTCAGTCTCTTTGTGCCTTAGTAACGAATTTAAAGTACTACCTTAGAATAATGATCAAATTCTTTAAAATCATGCGTTTTTCACTTATATTTGAAACCAAGACTATAAAGAAGGTGCGTTAGTCTTCTATCTATACATATCTATATCTATACAAATAATAAGAATGTAAATCTAATATGACTGTACTTTTTCGATTTACGTGTAAAAAGTTGTTGCAAGTGTCTATAAGGAATGTATATATAGCAATAAGTAATAAAATACATTTCAATCATTTTTAGCAATATCTGTCTGTTTGTTTGAACATGAATCACTGCTATAGTACTGGGTTCAAATTATAAAGCATATCCTCGAGAATAACTATAGTCTTTGTTTCATTAAAATCGGTTCACTCTATCAAAAGTTGTTGTCATTTTAATAACGACTTGACTTAAGTATGAGAAAAAATTAGATTAGTAAATGTACTTAATACATCCAGTAGATTTTATTAGACACTGTTTTGTTACATTGGGTTCCACGCGGGTGGAGTCGCGGAAAATCTTAGTAAAACATAATAAACACTTTCAAACTTCAAAAAGTTATAAATAACGATTGAATTGCGACTATTGCATGATCACAAGTATAAATTAAATGTTATATTAGCTACCGCAAATAATTTAAACAGCCAGTTTGATTCCAGCATATCCTGGCCTTCAGTGCACTATAATTCTACTTATTGGTCAAGTAATAAGGCAACTAAAGATCATAACATATATTCTGCTTAATTTAAACGAACTCGTTCTGGAAATGGTGGCGATGGATATTGCGAAACGACAACTGTACTGTACTTCGATACTGTCCCAATGTGTTTATCATTACGTGAAGATAAAGAGGTATATCTCTTTGAAATATTATCTAGTCAAGGCATTTTATGAATATTTAGTATACATACAAAAGCATTATACATAAATGTAGTAAGGTATGTATATGCTATACTCAAATAAGCTGCTACTATAGTAACACCTTGTTCACACCTATTCGTCTGATAGCTTCGGTACTCCCATTGCTCAGGTTCACAAAATGTGGTTGATAACATATACTGGTTTTTTTTTTTGTCATTGGTGGCAAACGAACATGTGGGTCACCTGATTTAAAGTGATCACCACCGTCCATGGACACTAACACCACCAGAGGAGTTGCAAGTACATTGCCACCCTTTGGGGGGAAGGGTTAGGGGAGGGAAAGGAAGAGGAGAGGGGAGGGAAGGTGGGCCTCCGGCGCTCTCACTGACCGAACGAAACGCAACAATGCGAGCACCGTTACTTCACGTCGGTTTTCTATGAGAGGGTGGTACTACCCCGGACGAGCCGACCCATTCATGCTGAAACCAGTAATAGTTTCAGCGTGGCTCTGCCACCATTAGAAGTGGTTCGCGAAGTATTACAACTTAGACTTTAAGATTATATATTAAGAGAACATATTACATAAAAAAGCTTTAGAACTGTTTTCTTTTTGAGATTATATAATAATCATCTACAAAATGTTGCAACAACAATAGGATGCAAATTATAACAGTAGAAGTGGGACATAGTATGGTGCGATAGCAATATGCTACATACATAGATATGTACATACATAGGTGCAGAATACTACAATAGTTTTTTTTTTTCGAACTGACTACGCTATTGACCAAGCAAGGACTTAACAGCTTCACCGGACTACTAAGGCGAGCGCTTAAGGCACTCAGCCGATTTTATTTTGACAACTAGCTCAAGGGTGCGCGGCACACCTCGGCTTTGGCTGTTGCCTGATACATGCAATTCGCGTCCTATATATATATATATATTTTTTACGAGGGGAAAATCCTACATGGTTACCCTCACGCCGTCGGGGGCAGCGTGAGGGTATGTCAGACTCCTACTGACTAAAAACCCCCCGGTGTACCTCTGCCGCTATAGTCGGGGCGACACGCGATCTCTAAAGATTTCAGCGTGCCGCCCCAGCGGTTGGCCCAGCAGCGAAAGCGCCGCCGCCGGGCCCCGTCCTGTTAGGAGACAGCCGGGTACACACCGGCCAGTTTATTTTTTTCGAAATGAATATGTAATAAACAAATATAATGAATCATTACGATTTCATTTTTCCTTATATAAAAATAAAACTTTATCATTGTTCTGCGGTTTGGTGGTATTAGGGTTAAAGTGCATTTTGTACCAAAGAATTATTAAATACTAGCAGTACCCGCGACTCCGTTCGCACGGAACCTAATGTAAAGCAGCGAGTAATAAAATCATCTAAATGTATTAAGTCTATTTACTTATCTACTTTTCTCTCGTACTTAAGTCACGCTGTCATTAAAATTACAATAACTTTTAATAGAATGAACCGATTTTAATGAAACCAAGACCAAAAGTAACTCGAGGATATGCTTTATGATTTTCTGGGTGAGGTCGCCCTATGTAAGCTAACCTAAGCTAAGCTAACTATTCATACATATATGTGTTGTTGAAACATATATGTGTAGCAAGCATACATACCTCAACAACCCTTATATATATTTCGTATCGGATAATATTCTAAACTATTTCAGTTTGATAAGGGGAAAAAATAAAACCCTTCCACCTGAATGTGTAAGCGTGCACGTGTGTGGAGGTGATATGTGTAATGTTGTCGCAGTGATGTAAGATTTTGTGTCACTGTATCGCGTGAGCAGCGTACTCAAGGGCTCCACGCCGAGGGAACGGACCTAGGCTTGAGCTGCTGCCGAGGGGGGCCTAGTCTGGTGTGCGGGAGCGAAATTTACACCCAGACCACGGCGGCGTGATCTGTGGTTACGCGGGCGTGGGCGTGAGCACGCTCTGTTTGGAGATACAGGCTGGTATTGATCGTTCACTGCCGTTATTTCATCGGGAGGGTCGGTAAAAATATGTCGCGGACGTCTTTTACAACGCGCAGCGTTTGGTACGGGTTCGAATTTTGCGGCGGATACCACTAACGGACTGGAGATTAGACTACAATAGTAATAGCTTGCAAAATGTTGCAATAACAATAGGTTGCAAAACGATCCAATAGCAATAGGTTGCAAAACGTTCCAATAGCAATAGGTTGCAAAATGTTCCAGTAGCAACAAGTTGCAAAATGTTCCAATAGCAATAGGTTCCATAGTGCTGAAATGATAATAAACTGCAGAATTTAAAATCAAGTAGAAACTATATCTTTTTGCTATTTCATAGTTTGAAAAATATGTGTCCGTATGCTTTTCAATCACACTTAACTTTCTCTAAGTGTTATCAGGTACCCGGGCGAATATTTGATCGTATGAGCCATATAATATTAATATAATGTATCTATTTTTTTTATAATCATAAGTAATCATTAAGAATTTGACGTATGATATTTTTATTCTAGATTCAGCAACCGACTGAATGTCATATGTCGGCCATTTTATTTGGCATTAATTTTAACAGCCATAATGCTTGTATGCATGTGCTCTGTAAAAATTGCAGTATCGGTAAGTACTCTATAACTATCATCATATATATTAATACGTGAAGCCCAAACTTTGTATCCCTTCTTGGGAGAAATGCGCGAACGGATGAACGTGAAATTAGGCATAGTTAAAGTTTATACGGAGGAGAACTTCAGAAAGCTATTTATTTTATATAAAATGCATTAGAAGTACATTAAATTAATTAAAATATGCATTCCTCACACTACTGCTTCAATTTTACACATCATATACACACATGTAAATAAAAAAGACATTTTGACATCTGTCAATAAAGGACTTCAAAAAAGGTTGTGAAGGAGGTTGCTATGCTCGACTGTATGTATTATTTTACTATTACGTTCCAATTACCCTTTTTCATTCTACATGCAACAATGATATTATAACATACAAGTATTATTATAATATTTATCCCTTTAAAAAATCAGCGAACTAAGGTCGAATATCGACCACTGGGCGCCCACTAAAATTTATAAAGAATTGCAAAACTTTAACATAATAAAATATTATGTTTGGAAATTGTAAATGATTACAGGCTGTTTTCTTCTAGCGCCTATGTTTGAATATTTTTGTTTAGCTATATTAAGGATGCATATGTCTTTTCAAGTGATTACCTCTATGTCAATTTTGATTGTGGTTATGTTGTTGAGTTTGTTTTCATAAGGTTGTTTTTGTTTATTTATGTTTAGTTTTCATAAAGTAACAAACTTACAGATAGGTCCATATTAATATAACTGTATAATCACTTATAAACTACTGGACAGATTTCGATAAAATCTTTTTGTCTTGCTTCCTAAATATTCAATCCTTAACTATATAGAAGGTGATCGATCACAATAGCTTAATTTAATATGCAGTTATTAAAGTTTAAAAAAAAACATACGATTTTAAGGAATGTATGTTTCCTTGTCGTGGAAAAGTGGGTGTACATAGAATATATTGTTGTGATAACGATGAACGTCAGACGAAGTTGTGGGTGTCAGCTAGTTTTTAGTAATTTGTAGACATTTGTGATAAATATATAAGCAATAAAAAATAACGAAGGGTTAAATATCTTTGATATACAAACCGTTGAATGTCTATCCACGTAGTGCAGGAATCTTATTTTGAAGTAAAAATATATCGTCTCTATTTTGAAGGTTTCTTTATTACAGAATATACTATCTCTGGATACAATGAAATACTACGTACACGAGTTCTGTTTCGTTTTGGTGGTCCTTTCATTTTGTCTGCTCGGGCAACAAGTACAAAATGAGGTTGAAAACTTTATTTAATAATAATAATATTCCAAATACATAGTGAATAAATCTTTTTTTATGTCAAAAGCAGGCAAACGAACAGGTAGGTCACCTGATGTGATCACCACCGTCCATAGACACTAGTAACACTAGGGGAGTCGCAAGTGCGTTACCAGCCTGTGTATGGGGGAGGGATAGGGAAAGGAGAAAGGGGAAGGGAAAGGGGGAAGGAGGTGGGCCTCCGGCGCTCTCACTGACCGAACGAAACGCAACAATGCAAGTACTGTTACTTCACGTCGGTGTTCTGTGAGAGGGTGGTACTACCCGGGGCGAGCCGACCTATTCATGCTGAAACTAGTAATAGCTAGAGCGTGGTTCTACCACCTTTAGAATTTGTTTAGACCAGAGGTTCCCAGGTTTCTTTTCTCATAAACCAAAATGTAGCTGATCCCGCTGGACCCCCTAAAGTTAAATATCTACGATACGCCCAAAACTCGACAAAAAATGTGAAAATTAGATCGGATGAGTTCGAACCACGAATTAATAGTTTTAATACTGAATATGGAATATGCTAGGTTTTACTAGTAGCAGTCCCTGAGCTTTTTAAGATCTTATCTGCCTACATTAATAGGTGAAGTCAAGCCAACATTTTAGTTCTTCACTATCGAAAGCAGATAAATTTTCGTGGACCCATTTACGAATTGTGAACCCCTATTTTCTTGTCACGCCAACGTAGACCGCCGTCGAGTCTTCGTTGGACCCCTGAGGTCCATCTGAATCACTTTGGGAACTCAGGGCTTAAACTTATACTTCATCCAAAAACTTTGCATAATGGCAGGACTTATCCTCTAAGATGATTCAGAGGTATTAACTAGTTTTCGTGGTAACCATACTCTCTGGCTACCATCCTCATGTTGCAAATCGCCAAGCATCTGTATGTTTCGTGGTAGTAGCGCTTGAGAACTAGTATTCCTCCGTTTTGTAAACGTGGAGCGAAAATCCTCATGGACTGTCAGGCCCCCGGGGGAGAGCCTGAGCTGAGTCGACACGGCCACTGCGTACTGCGACGTGTCTCTAACCGCCTAAAACTCCACGATAACCTACGCCGCACTATAAGGGTGTCTCGGGGTTGTGTGGGTAAGCTCCGCTACACCCCCGGCGGCAGGCGTTTCCCACGCCACACTCCGTTGAGGCGACACGACACGAGTTGCGAGGCTGCCTCCCCGCCCACCGAACCCGTGCAATGGGAGATTCAGGGCCCCCGCCCCTTCCCCCCTGAATTCAGCTAGCAGCGGAGAGGAACCCCCTCTGCCGCCGCCCCAATACTGATTTTTTATCGAGGTTTACTCCTCCCCCGCCTCAGCCACCCTGAAGTCCACTCCGGCCTACGCTAGCCTAAACATGCACTACTTTAGCATTGATGCGTGTTCAAACAAACAGACAGACATTTCAAAAAATGATTGAAATGTATCCTATTACTTATGCCTAGACACTTGCAACAATTTATAATATAAATTGTTTGTCTTTTTGATTACTCAAAGTTCGTTTTCATTATGCTTCTATTTCTTTTGTATCTCACAATTAAATTATATTTCAGTGTGAAGCTATGGAATTAGCAGTTATGGAAAAATGGTACATCTTCGATAAACACCATAAGACCAATGTGCGCATCTTCCGAATGGCGCTAAGTCATAGAATGCCTATTTATATATTCGGTTCAATACCTTTATCGTTGCCGACGTTTACCTGGGTAAGTTTATCGTTTACTAGATTTGAAATATTAAAACCTAAGACACACAGTCTCGAATAAAAGTAGCGCTCAAAACGGCCGCAAAAACTCATCAATATACATACATGGTTATTATACGATAAACTTATGGTTTTGCAAATTCCACCTTATCTGAATTATTTAAAGTTGTTTTTAGAAGGCCGCAAGCAACGGGAGACTATAGTTATACGATAAACTTATGATTTTGCAAATTCAACCTTACCTTAACGATTTAAAGTTGTTTTTAGAAGGATGCAAGCGACGGGAGACTATCGTTATGCAATGAACTTAAGATTTTGCAAATTTAACCGTACCTGAATGATTTAAAATTGTTTTTACAATGACACAAGCGATGGTAGACTATCGTTATGCGATAAACTTATGTTTTTGCAAATTCAACCTTACCTGAATGATTTGTTGAAGTTGTTTTTACAAAGACGCAAGCGACGCAAGACTATTTGAAATGACTGCACAATGCACTCATTTTTGTGTGCCGGCTGTGAGACGTTAAGTGTATATCTTGGGTTTTTGTATGTCGATGTTTGCTAGGTATTTATTTTACGTAGGACGTACTATAAAGTTCTAGAATATATAATTACGTTTTCTAGTACAGCAAAAAACCCCTTTAGGTAATTGGTCACATATTTAAATCGTAAAATCTAGATTGTGAAGTTTTATGTGATAGAATAAACGAGTTGACTTAAAGTGGTGACTCTCGTCATAATGTTATTTGTAAATTTCAGTTCCTGAAAACCGGATTGTCGTTCTTCACACTGCTTATGTCAGTTTTAAAAGAATAAATAATTAAAGATTATGTTTTAACAATATTTGAATTCATTTGAAAATTCACGAAAAGAAATTTGAAGAAGCATTGATAACAAATAAATACAGAAAATATAGTAGAAGAATTCTGCTACTTTGCGTGAAATTACAATGAAAAACTTAGGTCATAATTAAATACAGCGGTGATTTATGATAAAAAGCGATGTTAAAGTTTATCGAGTTCAGATATAGCAAAAAATATATGTAAAATAGAATTATAGTTAATATAATATATAATCACGTGTATTTGATTTATTCTACTTATATGTTGATATGAAATAAATTTTTATTTTATTTCGTGGATTTTACTTTCTATAATTTTTAAATATTAGGTCCTTACATAAGAAATTATTCTTTGGAAATAATAAAACGAAAAAAAAAATGTTTAATCAACCGAAATATATATCATTACTAGCTGACTCGCGCGACTTCGTCTGCGTAAAATCAGTTACTACCGGTTTCTATTGTATTTCCAAACTCGAAATATCTTAAAATCCTAGAACCTAGACTGTAGTGACACCAACCGTTCTAAATTGTGTAACCAAACAGTTCAGCGACTCACTCAAACACATAATGTCTTCCCAGTAACCTCTGGATAGCTTCTGTGCCACTCACAACCACGCCGCAGTTACTATTCCCATAAGCCCAGCGGCAACGACAACGCAATAATTTTACCAACTTGTAGTTTTTATTTCGCATTATCTTCTGACTAACTTTATCAATTAACATGCTGTACAAAGTAAACTTTATCTCCATGAAATCTCCATTTTCATTTAGCTATTTGTATTTGTTAGTGGATTTTTTTGTAAAGCTAAAGGTAATTTTTTTTTGCTACAAATGTTATTCCTTTGTTTTAAAAAATTTAAGCGACGCACGTCATATTATTGCATCGTTGCCCATTTTAATTTCATTAATTGTGATTAATATAAATATTTGCCAAAATAATAAGTAATCTTTAGCACTGAGAGATACTAGAAATACACCTTTCTACTTTTATCTACTCATACGTTTTAGACATTATTTTTAATATTAGATCAGTAGGACCAAGGATTATTACCCCGAACATCCAAACTTTACCTGTCTTCACAATATTAGTATAGATATAGTATTGAATGGCAACTGAAAACGTCTAAACTAATTATTCTAATCGTAAATTTAAATCCCTGCATACAACAATTCCAATACTAATCAGTATTTGGAAAAACAAATTTTATCAAATATATATATATATATATAATAATAACTATATTATATATATATTCTATATATATATAGAATAACTCTTTTTCATTCTACATTCAACAATGATATTAACCTATTTATTTTATATAAAATGCATTAGAAGTACATTAGATTAATTAAAATGTGCATTACTCACACTACTGCTTCAATTTTACACAACATATACACACATGTTGCTATGCTTGACTGTATGTATTATTTTACTCTTACGTTCCAATTACCCTTTTTCATTCTACATTCAACTTTAAAAAATCAATGAACTATGGTCGAATGTCGACCACTGGGCGCCCACCAGTTCTATTTATTTCTAATAAGATATTAGACCAAAAACGTATGACTTATTGACAATACGGGCATAATTATACCGTTATCTATCTTAAAGTCATTTTTTCAATAGTTAATTGTACAGTGTAAGTGAGCACTGAAATAGTTATATGGTGGGTTAAGGTTCCAAATATGATGCTGATGGCAAATCTCATTTGATACACTGTCAGTATCTATATACGTTACATGTTACTGTAGGTGGTGTGCGTGTCGTACTTACAATTGTTTTTAATGAGCATTTCTATAATTGTACATGGTCTCAGAATTTTATATTTCTTTAATACAATTTAAAAAAACGCGTGCGGAGTTGCGGTTACAGTTAGTATGCTATAATGATGTACTGGAATTTGGAAATACGTGAAATTCTTTATCTGAAAGCATTCGTATAATGAATGAATTCAGAACGGTCCAATTATTAATAATCCATTCCGATATAAAAGCCCTTTAATTATACGAAATGATATACAACGGTTTTACATTCGAATTTAAATAATAATCTGATCGACTCAATTAACAGTGCATCGCTTTAAATCAGATACAAGTGACATCATAAATTCAGTTTTATCTCGATTCTCATATTATTCGGGATATAACATTTTTTTCACTTCTTAATATCTTGTATTTTTGTTTAATTTTATTTCTTTTTTTATAAAATCGTATTGAATATTGTACAAATATTATATACTAGCTGATACCCGCGACTTCGTCTGCGTTGTTTATCATCTTAATAATACATTTTTTGTAATAAAAAACGTGCAAAAACCGAAGGAAAAAAATAACTTGACCTATAAAATTTCTTTGTGAACAATGTTATCCGTTTACATCTTCGCTTCTGCGCATGCAAACCACATCGTTTGCCCCACTTTACACATTGCTAAACGAGCAGTGCTTATAAGCAGTGCTAAGAAGTATTAGATAATATTTTGAATATTTATGACTTTATTACTAGGTGTCATGGTTGTAATTAGGTTGAACTAAAAACTGTTTTAAAACTTTTTTTTTTCTCCGTTTCTTAGTAAACAAATAGCTTATGTGTAGCTTACACATAAGTATATATTTACGCGGACAGCAGTTAGCTTCGATTTTGTACGTGACCCTTTATCTAGTTATTGTTGATCGAAGCAGAACACTCAGGTAGTAATGCATCCGTTTGACACGAACGCCGCACGCGACACCCCGCTAGACGTTAGATTATAGCGTCCACTCTGGACGTACACTTAGGTTTTTTTTTCTCGAACTGACTACGCTATTGGCCTTTTTAGAGGCCTTTACAGCTTTATCGGACTACATAAGGCGAGCGCTTAAGGCACTCAGGGCGTATACTTAGGGCAATCGCGCCCCTCCATCTCTTGTTACACGCTCTCGCTTGCACCGAACGCTCAGGCGAAATGTGACAATCAGTCATGCTTTGCAGTGTGTGTAGCCGTCGTTCAGTGATTTATAAGAAGTTATCACATCAAAGTATTGATCGATTTCTATTCTGTAGGTTTTGTGTCATGCGTACAGATATCTTATTTATATGTATATAAAAGATATGAGATTTACTACAAAAATACCTAGGTTTTTTAATGAGGTTGAAATATATATGCTTACCTTGTACCTAGTACTTAACTCGCGTCGTCTTTCCAATTGCAATATCCTTTGATAGAATCAACGGATTTTAATGAAACAAAAACTAAATGATACTAGAGAATATGCTTTACGACTTAACAATAAACTTTATATTTTAGCAATAATACGTATAAGATAAAAAGATAGACAGACATTTCTAAAAATGATTGAAATATATTTCACAAAATCTTAAACGGACAGTGTCGTAAAATGTACAGTTTCACTATATATATAGACTTATAGACCTAATAATAAGAATATAGAATAGAAAAAAAAAGTGTGTGTGTGTACTTATGTACACGCGTTAGATAGAAGTTATACTTTTTGGCGTAACAAAATAAAAATCTTTTCAAAAAATTTATCTTTCGCCTTATCCTATTATTGCAGAAAAAACGACACTAACAATAGAAAAAAGGTATTTAATACATTGAAAGTTTTAATACACACATATACAAACAGCAAATACAAAAAATAACAAAATGTTGATAATAGCTAACTTCAGGGTGTCGGTTTTTCGTGACGGTGTCTGTGCGCATCGTAATAACTTCAGGGTGTCAGTTTTTTGTGACGGTGTGCGCGCGCATCGTAAAAATCTACTCTCATAATTTTTCCCTAACGCGCCAAAAGAAGTTTAATTTCAATATAAATTACAGCTAGAGTTAATAACTGTTCCAACAATTGATAATGTAACTCCATTGTACTATTATAAATGATTCTGTTGATGATTATCAGTTATTGTAATTGACCTTTGACACCGGTCGACCAGTGTTCTCGCAAGGTGTGAACAAGCAAGCGTTAAGTAACAAACTACAAAGGCGAAAGAGAGAGCACTTTCCGTTGTTCACAGTCAAAATTAACAATGAATATTCATTTGAGTTTGAGAATTATAACAAATTTCAATATAAAACAGTAGAATAATTGACAACAATTAAAAACAACGGTTGTCGTAAAATAATACAACAACGTAACTTATCAGCTATTTTTGTCATCTATAATTGTAACCGAATGATTTTTTAAGTGAAAACTGGCGGAATCTTGGAGTGCTATTTAGTGGTCTTTATATTTTGTCCATAATCTTATGTTATTTGGCTCTATATTGTATAATGTTGGTGGTGCTTTACGTAATATAGTTTGGTTATTGTGCACAAGTGATATGGATCGGAAATAATACCGCAGAGAATGGATTCTGACTTGCCACAAAAACTCTCAGGAAAATTCTTACAAGATGGCCACCATCTCGTTTGTTCATTAAAATTATAGGGGGGTGGCTTCGGGAGCTGTTTGACCGCTGTTTTGCGGTTGGACAGTTACCGAAGCCCTGGAAGACGGGACGGCTTTGCCTGATGGCGAAGGAAGGCCGCCCGCGTCCGCGTACCGGCCATTTGTGTTGCTGGACTCGAGAGGATCGTTGCCTCCCGGGTCGTCTAACGTCTTGAGGAAGTGGGGCCGAACTTGTCGGACGCGCAATTCGACTTCCGTTCAGGGCGTTCCACGTTCACTTCTGACGGCAGTCCTTATGACTTCGTCATGCTTGTACCATGATAAAATTTTGTCCACCGCCAATTTGAGTAATAATGTGTTAGAACATTCCACGTAACGCTACCTTAACGTTACTTCAAACTGTGTATCAAATTCAGTCTATACTACCATTTTATAGCGATCTTCTTTCTATAAAATACAAATTATTATATACGCTAGTAAGCAAATTGAAGTTGCAAAACAATAGCCAATTTTATTATAAGCTTCGGAGCGTTAGATAATGATGCCCTTCTCAGCTTTACGAAGAATAATAACGATGTAGAAAGTACTCGTGTATAAATTTCCTTCAGAGGAAAATGTTTTGAATCACTGCTTTAAAATAACTACGCTGTAATTTACTATTCTCCTAACTAGATGTGCCCGTGACTACGTCTGGGTGGAACATTCTATAAAAATACAGTGATTAATAAAGTCATATGTCATATTAAGTCCATTTAATTTTTTTTTTTTTTTTATAGTAGCACGGCAAAGTGACTGCACTATGCCTGATGGTAAGCATAGTACAATCCAAAAACAATGGCGACCAACCAGTACATACTGTCCATCGCCGGTCGCCGCTGTCATGCCGGCCTGCGAAAAGCTGGATATGCACAGGCTGATCCCGAAACGCGAACCGCAAAAGCGAATCACTATGACGGGCTTTTTCGCCATATACATGGTGGTTGCGACCCAGTCAGGCTGTAAAACCCTACCACCCCGCTATCGCCATTGCCTCGTTCGTTATTCAGCAGGGTGCACCACGTGCAGGTGAGGTTGGCTTGGATGTCTCAATTCTTAGATGTTATTTGACACCCCTTACACCCATCTACTTTTCTCTCGTACTTAAGTCGCGTCGTCATTAAAATTACAACAACTTTTGATAGAACCGATTTCAATTAAACAAAGTCTAAATGCTTTACGATTTTCTTGGAAAGGTTTTATAATGCATGCATTATTTTAACAGTGATACGCGTTCAAACTAACAGACGGAGAGATAGACAGACACACATGTCGAAAAGTGATTGAAATATATTACTTATTTCTATAGATAATTTTTTTACAATAATCAAAAAAGTGGAGACACGTTAGATTTAGATATTTATTATCTGTATGAGAACGTGAATTTGTCAGTTTGTTACGCTTTCACGCCTAAACTACTTAACTGATCATCGTTACATTCGGAATTCAGGTTGTCACTGGTACACACAGAATACATAGGGATACATAGGGTATCTTTAGTCAATAAAAATTACTGTTTCTAAAGTGTATGTCAAATCTATGTCAATGCGACCGAAACTGCGAGCGAAAGCTACTTCAACCGTTTACAATATTTACTGTAAAATATATAAACAGCTATGGATAATATAGTTAGTTATTAATTACATATTAATGTCACTAGACGTGTCGAAAATTGACCATTCAGCTACCAATACTACCGTGTTATTTACTGATAATTGACACATCTAGCAGCAGATCGTATGCAGTATATGACATATTCGATGGAAAAACATGCCAGAAAATTGAATTTTAATGCTTCCTGTCTAGTGTTTCCTTACCATTGTTGTAATATTCTTGTCATCCATAATTCTATTAGTAACTTTTAACATAACAAGAGTCGATGCACTAAAATATTAAATTATAATCTTAGTCTTCTCTCTTTTTGTCTCTCCGTTAGTGTTGAAAGAGACCGTTTTCAAAATGTAAGTAATTTTGTTCTATTTTGTCCTCCTCCCTTACTTTGTCAGCAAAAGCAAGCAAAACTCAAATTCTCTTCTATGTTTGCACAAGCAGTTTTTATATAATAGGTGGCAAATGAACAGGCGGGTCACCTGATGGTAAGTGATCACCGTCGTCTAGCAACATCAGAGGAGTCGCAAGTGCATTGCTGGCCTGTGTTTGGGGGCGGGGGGAGGGGAAGTGGAGAGCGGGAGCGGGGGAGGGGAGATGGGTATCCGGTGCTCTCACTGACCGAACGAAACGCAACAGTGCAAGCACTGTTACTTTACGTCGGTTTTCTACGAGAGAGTACTAACCAGGGCATGCCAATTCATAGTGAAACCAATAATAGCTTCAGCGTGGCTCTACCACTACTAACACTCTTTACGTGTTAAAAAATAAACAAAATGGCTGACGTAATCTGTATTTAGAACTCCGTAACCCGTGGTCATTACAAATAAGTAAAATACATCCGCAAACAAACCTCATTTTGGTACTGACGTAATAGTCTAATTCTTCCAAAATCACTAAACCTATTTTTTTTTAAACATGGGCGTGGGTGTTTTCTAATCAGTTTTTGGTATCCTATATATAGTAAGTACATTGGGTAATATATCGAACAAGGTAAGCGGCTATAAATAAATTTAGTCTATACAAAAAAAAAAGTTTAACATACATACAAATATAACGTATACATAACTATACGATTTAGCACATAAAAAGTAGATGCTTAAGTTTTTCTAGCGTCTTTTCATTATTAAAAACTTTAAAATTAATGCGGACCTAACGAGATATTAACCAAATCTATTGATAAATGTATATAATTCTAATTTCTAAGAAGACGATGTGTGTCTAATGAAGAAACATTATTTGATCTGGATTTATTCAAGGAAGAGAAAGAATATTTACGACTTCATTCCATTAACGCAAATGGAGGCATCAACTAAGAAAATAATCCGAACGGAATAGATGAATTTTCCTTTATTCCGTCATGGGAGAAACTATTGCTGTATTTGTTCGGAGCAAACCTTAATTCACTGTTGTTTTCCTTTTATATTTCCTATTGGTTATAATTTTCGATAAGCGACGGTCGCTTGATGCTTCTATAGTATAGAAGGGGGCTGGATGGATCCCTCGGAAGGTGCCGCCTTACCTCCTTGAAAGTTATTCTATATCAAATCCAATTCCGTCTGATGGTATATTCTCATTATGAAATCGGAACTTTAAATAGTTGTTAGCGGTGTGCACGTAATTATGAGGAGTTTCATTATAATATCATTCAAAAGTAATTATAAGGGTTAGTTAAGTTTGTATAAGTTATTAAACAACTACCGAGCCGTCTAAAGAATTTAGATCCACTGCTGTTTTAATATATGTGATTCATCAGAGTTTTAGAAGCCACGTAAGAATCTTCACACAAATAGCTTTTTTTTCTTGTGCGTAATTTTAAGTTTGTATGTTATCTTTTAATTCTTCTAAGATATAAGGGTTAGTTAAGTTTCTATAATTTATTAAAACAACTAGCGACCCGTCTAAAGAGTTTAGATCCATTGCTGTTTTAATATATGTGATTCATCAGAGTTTTAGAAGCCACGTAAGAATCTTCACACAAATAGCTTTTTTTTTCTTGTGCGTAATTTTAAGTTTGTGTGTTATCTTTTAATTCTTCTAAGACATTCGCTGGAATAATATGCTGTGACGGGTATTTTTAATGTACTTTAAATATGCAATATAACTACGGTATTCATTGGATAAATAATAACACTATGTTTTTAAAAATAGCAATAAAACTAACTAATTATTTTTTTAATTATATATAAAAAATAAAATTGATTATTGTGGGTTATCCTTAAGAGATACACATATACCATCGCATACTTTTCGTAGGTATTTTTATGTGTACGATTCTGTTATACTTTAATGGCATATATCTCTTACGGTTCGGTCAACGTTGTCAATTTAGGTGCACAAAAACTCTTTCTTATGACTTCATTAGAATAACTCAACTTTTATCTACTTTGTATAAATAAAATATAGATACTATAGCGCGAGCGCAAGAAGCAAGGAGTATTTCCTCTTTTACCTTAACTCTTCAGAGAACCGCATGAGCGATTCGTTCTTGAGATTATTTGATTTATTAGTGATAGAATAAATATCCTTGGACGAGCGTGCTGTCTAATATTTGGCCGTGTGCATAGGCTTCAACTCATTTGCGTGATAATTAATTACTAGTAGGCGCCCAGCGGTCGACATTCGACCATAGTTCATGGAATTAATTTTTAAAGTTTGAACTTTATTGGGGTTCTTTTATCAATGGCATCGACTTCAAATACATAATTAGGTAGTTCAAATATCAATATTTTTGATTTAATTCGGTTAATTTAATAATTAAGTTATTTTTCGCTTTTTAGTGCCTTATTCGTTTTTCACATCGAAGGCGGTTTATTTTTTTGTGTAAAAAGAATATTTCCCTATATTTAGTGTTCATAAATATATCTGATAATGGGTAATGGGTTTAATAAATCGGTTGCAATTTCAAGTAAATACGTAGAGACGAAGTGGGTGACAATCAAATAAACGATATTTCACCCCTTTAGGGGTTGAATATTTTCTTCAAATTTATATAGGATCACTGCTGAATATAACTAATTCAAATAAAAAAGAAAGAATCATTAAAATCGGTTCACAATTTGCGGAGATATCGATTAACATACATTTAAAAAAATACATACAACCGAACGTAGTAACCTCCTCCTTTTTCGAAGTCGGTTAAAAAATACATACAGTCGAGCATAGCAACCTCCTTCGCAACCTTTTTTGAAGTGCGTTATTGACAGATGTCAAAATGTCTTTTTTATTTACATGTGTGTATATGTTGTGTAAAATTGAACCATTAGTGTGAGTAATGCATATTTTAATTAATTTAATGTACTTCTAATGCATTTTATATAAAATAAATAGCTTTCTGCACTTCTCCTCCATATAAACTTTAACTACGCCAAATTTCACGTTCATCCGTTAGCCCAATTCCGTTAAAAAAAGGTACCAAACTTTAGGCTTCACGTATTAATATATAGATGTTCAATTATTAATCTCTTAGGAAGTTGTTACACGTAAACTGTTAAACTATATTGCCATGATGAATATAGTTTCTTTAAAATTATGATTAAAAGATGCGATCAATTGTGAATTGTAAGCTCAATAAAGTTTGTCTTAAAGAAACAATATGATTTCACTAAAGATCAATTTCTACCCCTTCCTATTTTCATTTCCACATTACGAAGTTACACTTATTCCGCGCGGAAGGACTCTACGCACTATTTTTTTTTTATTAATTCAAAAATATTGTAACAGTATTTTAAAGTTTGGTTGTATACAAGACCAATAAATCTGTTATTATTTCAAAAATCCTGCTATTTTGCTGAGTTTTATACCATAATACTTTAGTAGACATCTTAAAAGAATGTTGAACACAGTTTTGAAATAAAAATTGGTCTCAAAATACGAAAAAATACCCATGTCAGAGATAAAATCCAGTGGCGCCTTACATCTATGGTAATATTTGCGAACTTTATTTGCTAGCAAGTGTATTACGGTATTTCCTTATAAGAGGGAGCTAATATATCAAGCGGGTGTAAGATTATGCACATACCGACGAAGCGACGCGACGTAGCGTTATTACTGAATATTTGTTGCCATATATACTTGTATTTGCTCTTACTTTTGATAGCATATGGAGTTGTTGCCGATCTTTTTTATTTACTTATGTATCTACAGAAAATCTAAAAAGTCGTTGCAAAATCGCGTCACGCGCTTCGCAAATTAGCTCAGGAATAAACTTACCTCAATTTTAATATGTTTAAATTAACTATTAATGTCGTCAACTCCGTTCTCATGGCTTATAAAATTGTTACTATGGTGTTACTTAATCAGAACTTTGAAACACCACATGTATTTTATATATATATATATATATATAAATAAAGTTGATTTTTTTTAGTATTTTTTGTTCTAAACAATTGGTTACTGCATATTTATGTGGTAGAGCCACGCTGAAGCTTCTACTGGTTTCAGCATGAATGGGTCGGATCGCTCGGCGTAGTACCACCCTCTCACAGAAAACCGACGTGAAGTAACAGCGCTTACATTGTTGCGTTTCGTACGGTCAGTGAGAGCGCCGGATACCCAACTCATCTCCCCCCTCCCCGCTTCGCCACTCTTCCTTCTCCCAAATACAGGCTGGCAACGCACTTGCAACTCTTCTAGTGTTGCAAATCCAATATGGTTCTACGGGATTGCAACGTTAGTAGATTGTAATAATCTAAACGTGATTGATATGAGTGTAGAGAGTGGCACTTGTTATCAATGAACGTGAGATGGTATAAAAAAGTTTTTGTACTTGTTCCATTCTGGTTGAGTGCACCTGGTAAGTTGGATTCCAGACAGGACTACAATATTCCAAGATACCTCGTACCAGAGTATTATATATCAACAAGGATATCTTGGGTTCTATGGACGGTGGTGATCACTTAACATCACAGGTAGGTGACCTACCTGTTTGTTTGTCACCTATGAAATAAAAAAAAAATTATTTGAATACAATTAAATAACAAAGTGTAATGGTAATCATTTTGTGTCGACTTCATTTAGTCTCCCCCTAATTCTAAATATTACTTACTAGTTATTGTTCGGGGCTGCGCTCGCATAAACGCATTGGATCTATCCTTTGAGAACATTATTTTTTTCTGGACGAATGGTACCCCATAACTTTATCTGTAAACCTGACAACGTGTATACAAAATGTCATAATGTTCGCCTGAAATAAACAAATTAAATAACATTCACATGAATATTAGAGATGATTGTTATAAAACGTATATTACACCCGATTAAATAAATACACCGGATAATTGTAAAGTGTTTTAAGTATTAAGCGCGCGAGATACGGGATGTACAGTTGATATGGCAGAAATGTGTTAAGGGGTTGCTTTTGACATTTCTAAGTTCTACGTTATCAACAGCACGTTTCTAGTTTAACAACTCTCTGTGTATCTCTAATGTTCCGGGAAATGCAATGGCGTGTTATTTAAGTTTTTCCTCCACGCACCAACGAACGCAGCTGTGGTACTTTCGCGTGGAGACAATTTATGCCTTTATTTCTTCGAGGCGCCATAACCATCTGTAAGGACTTAGTTCAAAAAAAACTGTTTTATTTATTGATCAATATTTTTAGTGCGTTATGTGCTGATTCATGCTCAATAAATGTAATATTGTGTTTATTTCAAGCAGGTTTTATCGTGAAAAGGCAATTTATTTATGTTCAGGAGGGCTGGTATTACTTTCGTCCGTCGGAAGTGTACCTCTCTTTCCCCTGCACGTCCTCCCTGGGTTGTGCTAAAAAGTTAGCAGCTGCACTGTTCCACGTAAGATAAACCTCGCAGCGACAAATACAGTAATAAATCGGCGATAATAAGAGACGGTTACCATATTTATTCATATAATTAGATATAATATTTAAGGTCCACTCATTACGTAAGCCAACTTTAGTAATGTCTAAAAATGGATGGACAACGTCTCCGAGCAGGATTTCCTTTAGCAATCGAGTTCGTTCCATTCGGTGCACAAGTCCCATCCAGTGCACTCATCTCTTTTTGAGAGTAACACTAGTATTAGGAAGCTGTGCATCATTTATGAACTCTTTTGTTACGCGATCCTTCCACGTTATGCCTAGTAAGCTACGAAGACATCGCGACGTTGTTTTGCATATATAGCTCAAGATTCTGCTCCGTATATGAACACACTTAGGACACGTGATTGTTAAATAAGCATTTTTGTTATAACAGTATGGTGTTTATTCCTCTTCTTTCTCTATACATCCGCTAAAAATAATAATAAACGCTTGTGAGCAGTTTACTTGTATAGTTTTAAATAATGATTGTTAAGAATTAATCTGAACAAATTTGTCACCGGCTCTTCTCCAGACTGGGTTGTTTTCCAAATCGGTGGTAGCATTTTAACGTTGATAAGCATCTTCTTAGAGACAAAATGGAATAAACTGACTTTCGTTTTATAATATAGTTAAGTACCATCTTATACTCACTCGCGTTTGTGTAGATTTAATCTATCTTTCAGAATCTGTATATATATTTTTCAAGAAAGGTACCCTATATCTTTTTATATCCCTGACAACGTGTATGTAAAGTTTCACGATGATTGGTTGTGTGATTTAAAGCGTTACAAATAAATTCACATTCTTATTTATAATATTAGTTAGGATTAAAGTGGAATATAGACGTAGGCCCTCCGGCAGCGGCTCAAGCCTAGGTCCGTTCCCTCGGCGTGCACCCCTTGAGTGCGCTGCTCGCGCGAATACACTCACACAAAATCATTCATCACTGCAACAACATTACACATATCACCTCCACACACGTGCAATCACACATGCTTACACATGAAAGTGGAAGGGTTTTATATTTTCCCTTATCGAACTGAATTAGCTCAGACAAGAATAAAATTATCCGACACGAAATACATATAAATGTTATTGAGGTATACATACTTGGTACACATATATATCTCACTAACTTATATACGTATGAATATGTAGCTTAGCTTATGTTAGCTCAGTTAGGTCGTGAATTGTCAGCCCGGTCCTGCCGGATTGGTGTAATAGAGGATGGGGCTCCCTGATGTTCCGTCTGGTGCAGGTGCTGACCGGGCACGGTTGCTTCGGTTGGTACCTGCACCGGATAGCACGCAGGGAGCCGACTGCCGTATGCCATCAGTGCGGCGTTGACCCGGACACCGCGCAGCACACTCTATCTGAGTGTGCTGCGTGGGAGGAGCAGCGTCGCACGTTGGCTGCGGCGGTGGGACAAGATGGTGTACGTCTTCCGCTATAGTTGGGGCGGCACGAGATCTCTATAGACTTCATCGTGCCGCCCCAGCGGTTGGCCCAGCAGTAAAAGCGCCGCCGCCGGGCCCCGTCCAGTTGGGAGACAGCCGTGTACACACCGGCCGTCTCCTGCGTCCGCCGGACCTGTGCAATGGGAAGATGGGCCCCCCGACCCATCTTCCCTGGTCCGATTACAGAGGGAGGAGGCGGTCAAACTGACGCCTCCTCCTGCCCGTCCTCCGTTGGCGGAGACGGCCACTTTGAGGGTCCCGCTCACGGACCCTCTCCGCCGCCTCCTTCTGCGAGACGACCTCCTCGCAGAAGGAGGCCCCCCGAGAGGGTGGTGTATCCATAAGGGATTTCCCCACGATAAAAAAAAAAAAAGTTATGTCGTGAATTGCATGAACTAGGCAACAGCCCAAGCCGGTATGTCTTGTGCTAGTTGTCAAAATTAAATCAGCTGAGTGGCAGAAGCACTCACCTTGTTTTTTTTTTCTTTTTTTATTGTAGCACGGCAAAGTGACTGCAGTATGCCTGATGGTAAGCACAATACAGTCCCAAAACAACGGCGACCACCGAGTGACACACTATGCATCGCCGGTCGCCGCTGTCATGCCAGCCTGCGAATAACTGAATATGCACAGGCTGATCTCGAAACGCAACCCGCAGAAGCGAATCACTATGACGGGCGTTTTCGCCATATACCCAGTCAGGTTGAAAAAACCCTACCACCCCGCTTTCGCCATTGCCTCGTTCGTTATTCAGCAGGGTGCACCACGTGCAGGTGAGGTTGGCTTGGGTGTCTCAAGTCTTATGATGTTATTTGACACCCCTTAGTAGTTTGTTAAAGCTGTTAAGGCCTTACTAGGTCAATAGCGCAGTCAGTTAGAAAAAAATAAATAGAAGTAGGTAATACTTTCGAGTATATATCTAAATATAAGTAACATTTATTCGTTATTTTGAAAGCTACATCCGGAGAAAACAAGCAAAATGTTTGACGCCGGTTATTCGGGTTTTACAAGTCTTGTCGTAGATGACTGACTATGTTAAACCTACTGCCATTGCAAAACTTACACAAAAAAGAATGTCCAGAATACTCATTACTTTTTTTTCTTTTTGTTCTTTGTTATTATATCGACTTGTTTTTTCAGAACGTGGAGGGTGGCTCGTGGTTTTGATTCGTTTTTTCAAAAGTGATTATTTTGGGCTCCTTATTTTATTTTATTTCATATCCTAACTAATATTATAAATGCGAAATTGCCTTTGTTTATTTTCTGTGCCTTGATTGCTCAATTGACCGTCATGAAATGTTGTATATATAATTGTCAGGAGTACAGAAAAGGACACACAGAAGTATCTTTAATGTAAAACAAAAGCGTATTGATCTAAAGGTATATATGAAATCTACATTAACGCGAGTGAAGTCGCGGGCAGAAGATAATAAGTATATAAATTTAGTAAGTATATTATGGTTTTCAATTAAGTTTTTGTACTACAACAAAACAATAAGTATGTACCAATAATGGATAAGTTCTATTCGGTATAAAAAGTAAAACTGTCAAAGAAAAAAATCATATGTGTGTACCTACTTATCTACACACGTAAGAAGTTATATTTCTTTAGCTTAAAAATAACTAGTATACTTACCAGTTCTCACTTGACACACAATTATCAACTAACTTCATGGTGTCGCTTTTAGGTGACGGTGTGCGCGCGCATCGTGTAAATTCACTCTCATCATTTTTCCCAAACGCGTCAACAGAAATATAACTTCAAAAAGGTGTAAGTGCCGAGTGTCGAACTATATATTTTTTAGAACTGCAGTGAACGATCTGTTTGAATACGTTACTGTGTTATGTTTAATCAACTGCTGTAATAAGAGCTATATCCCGACGAGCCTTGTTTACAATACACTCGAAATTTTCGTGTCGGCTGGCGAATAAACAGTGACATTATTTCTAGTACTCACATATTTTTCGGTACGAGGCAGCAACCTGAGTGCCTAAGCCGCTTTCCCGTCCGGCCATTAAGGGCACTTCCCAGGTCGGGAGGTATTGTGAGTGACGTTGTTTGGAAGATATTTATTTTTTTAAAGAATTTTAGGCTAATAATCATCATATATATTAATACGTGAAGCCTAAACTTTGTACCATTTTTAAAGGAATTGCGTGAACGGATGATAGTGAAACTTGGCATAGTTAAAGTTTATATGGAGGAGAAGTGCAGAAAGCTATTCATTTTATATAAAATGCATTAGAAGTACATAAAATTAATTACAATATGCATTACTCACACTTCTGCTTCAATTTTACACAACATATGCACACATGTAAATAAAAAAGACGTTTTGACATCCGTCAATAAAGGACTTCAAAAATGGTTGTGAAGGAGGTTGCTATGGTCGACTGTATGTATTATTTTACTCTTACGTTCCAATTACCCTTTTTCATTCTACATTCAACAATTATATTATAACAAAATAATACCCTTTGGCAAAAGAACCCTAATAAAATTCAAACTTTAAAAAATCAATTAACTATGGTCGAATGGCGACCACTGGGCGCCCACTAGTATTTATAAATAGTGCTACTTGACAATGAAGATGAAAATGTTTTGATTCACAAACGATGATTCAAATTTTTAGGGCGAAACTTTCGGCGTAGGAAAACGCAACGAAAGGCCTTTTTTTCAGGCTAGCTACCACTTTCAAGTTGAACATCATCGCCAAGCATCTATAGGCGTGTTCTAACATCATGTTTTTAACATCATGGCCCACATGTTTTAACATCAGGTGAGAATGTAGACAAACTTATAAACTTAAAAAAAGGATGTGTATAGTTCACACACCGTTTTTTTTTTATACATAGGAGGCAAACGAACAGTTGTGTCGCCTGATGTTAAATGATCACCACCGTCCATAGATACTTGTAACACCAGAAGAGTCGCAAGGGCGTTGCCAACCTGTTTGGGAGAAGGAGGAATGGGGAAGTGGGGAGGGGGAGGGGAGTTGGGTATCCGTCGCTCTCACGGTCCGAACGAAACGCAACAATGCAAGTACTGTTACTTCACGTCAGTTTTCTGTGAGAGGGAGGTACTACCCCGGGCGACCCGACCCATTCATGCTGAAACCAGTAGTAGCTTCTCCGTGGCTCTACCACCTACCAAAACCTACACGTTAGAAGTGAAACCTGCAAAAACAAAACGAGAAGAGCTTTTCTATCACTATTCTTCAATTCCAGAGGGCAAGTGAGGTGTTGCTCGTTACCTACCCGACACAGTGTTGACACCTACCATGTTTCGTCATACAAAAGGATTGAAGGTCAGAATTTCAAAGCCGTTACATAAGAAATTCCACTTCAAAAGTATCGCCTTAAACTCACATATTGAAAAACGCACCTTAAATTTACGAAGACTAAATATAAATGTAGGTGTGTGTTAAAATACTGAACACAACTTGCATATTGATTGATACACGAAACATTTCACCAAAATATACTACGAAACACGTTACTAATTTTAATCGTAATGAATGCAAAGAACAACTAATTATATCAATAAGTTTACCTATGCCATTATATTCGGAAAGTATTTGATACAGGGGAGAGCAATGATTTTTTTTTAACTTCATTTTTGGCAACCAATCTTTTAGATTATTACTGCCATTGTCAAGTAGTTAATAGTATTATAAGTTCTTCTTCTATTCCATTTTGGCAACCAGTCTTCTAGTAGACCATCAATGCCATTGTCAAGTGAGTATCGATATTACAAGTTTCTTGATATAATTTCAATGAACTAACAAGATGGTTGTCATCTTGTTAGAACTTGGAGTTTTTGTGTCATCTCAGAATTAATGGTCCGTGGTATTATTTTCCATTCACTTCACTCATGCACAATAAACAAACTATCTTACATAAAACACCATCAATTTTACACAATATAGAGTCAAGTAACACAAGATTATGAATAAAAAATAAAATCCACTACATGACAGACTAAGATCCCGCCAAAAACTCCCCCTCTGCAATGATGCTATAACTAAAAACCGTAGGTAGATCCGTCATAAGCGCATCGATAGCGCCGCGTTAAAACTTGACCAGCTAATTTATTTCTGACAGCTGCCAATCCGCTCGTATCTAAGTAACATATAACTATTTCCTTTTCACCACCGATATTAAGCAAATGCCATCTTACTTCCACATTTTATCTAAGACAGTTCTAATATTACTTTACGTATGTGTGCGTTATCGTGCCATTTAATTTGTCAAAATATCACGTAGGTAACGTATCTACAACTTTTTAGTTATAATATCACTGGGGGAGAGTGTTGCCCAACATCTATTCTGCAGTGTGGCATCATAAAAGTTGGCCTATTTTTTACGCGACTGATAGTACTTCAATTTTAACTTAATGAAGTAAGTCTTCGCATTCAACGAAACTATGAATCAACTAATACATAGAGCTTATATAAAGAAAGAAAGAAAGGAATACTTTATTGTTGAAACAACCATACAATTAAATTAAATTACACAAACTAATTAGACAGAAAAAAAAACTTTTTAAAAATGAAAAATAGATGTCCAACCCATTCATTGGTGAACCCATTCAGCAAAAATCTGCAATACTATAAGTAGTACTGCAGCGCTGATTTTCGATGGGAGCCTATATATGATGATAAACGGACGTTAATGTTAATACAAAATTTGAAACGAACAAACAAATAACACAGACACACGTAACACGTCACGGATGTATTACACAGTATGACACTAAAGAGATATAACTACTGTAACCACAAATTTAGGATTAAACATAACAAATATGTATACGGAAAAACATTTAAAAAATACACACCAATAAACAGAGCTTAAAAGAGAACTACGTGAATATTATACGTCACTTTAATTACTAAGTTTGAAATTGCAATAGATAATGCTTATATGAGAGTTTAAAGCTAAGTGTCCTCTTTTTGGATCGACATGGCGGTGGGATGTGCTGTTTTCGACTATTATATTTCCATTATGCAATATAAAGGCCTAACTTTGTGAAGTCTGAGTATATCGCGTGCTGCAGATAGTAATTTTTAATTGCAAAAACGTTAAGGTATGTAAAAAAATAGTTTTCCAAGTCTAACGTTTTGAATATTTGAAATCCAAACTAAAGGTTAACTGAACTAATTGTATTAACTAGGCTATTTAATCTCGGTTGAAGTTTCATTTTTCAACTTAGTTCAATTGAAGAAAGGTAGCATCAACTTTAGAGTGTTTTTAATTTAGATTTAAGTACTCATTTGGATTTTTTATTTAGCTACTTGTTCATTTCCGTGACTTAACTCTCGTCAAAATAGTTTTTTTTTTATTTTTATTGTAGCACGGCAAAGTTACTTCACTGTGCCTGATGGTAAGCACAGTACTATTTAAATAATACGGCGACCACCGAGACATACGCCCTCCTCCGGCGGTCGTCGTTGTCATACCGGCCTTCGTAAATGCCTCATCACGTTACGATTGAAGGACCCCATGTTATAGAAAGGAGGGAACACACTAGCTGGGAGATTGTTTCACAGCTTCACGGTACGGCAGAAATAAGATGTAACGAACTTTTTAGTTCCTGCCCAGATAGGAGTGACCGTAAAACTGTGACTCCGAAGACCGGCGCGCGTGGTTCAGTTGTGAAAAGAAAAGGAAGGGATTAACTTGAATAACACTTCAGAACACTCGCCATGATACAGACGGTAGAACAGGCTCAGTGAGGCAATATCTCTGCGTAACTGAAGCGGCTCTATAAACTCTGTAATGTCTGCATCATTGACAACGCGGACAGCTCTTCTCTGCAACCTATCCAGTGCATCCAGTCCATCCATCCAGTGCATCCATTTAGCGGAGCCGTCCCAGGGGTGCGAACAGTATTCCACGCAAGGCCGAACTTGTGCCTTATAAAGTAGAAATAGCTGACCAGACGTGAAAAACCGTCGCACCCTGTTCAGGATTCCGAGTCTCCGAGACGCAGTAGAGATTACGCTCCCGATGTAATCCCTTTACAGTTAGTTAGTTTTATTCTTTCATGGAAACTATGCGTGGTATCTAATTTAATTATGGGCTATATTTTATTTTTCAATTGAACATTTCTTAAGTACGTTCTAATTTGAAATCCGATGAAACGAAACAGTGACATTAAAAAGAGACGAACATATACATCTATAGGATTTAACGTGTGTAATGATGAGATAGAATACATTATATAGTATTTCCTGTATTCGCGGTCTCATCATTTTATATTGCGCTACGTAATACTAAGTTACTCTAGTCCGAGCGTGTGTGTGGGTATTCGTTTACGTGTGCGCCTGTATACTATGAAAACTTGGAAGACGGCGTCGTAATCAGCGTGGCGTATTTTTGATGTATTGTTGATTTGAAGGTGTCAGTCACTTCTATCGTACGTGAACTTGCACTTGATTCCTTTAACTGTGTTCCCATTGCTTTTGAAGTAACATTATTTTTATCGACTGTAAGCTAAAGCTTATTATAGTGTATTATTACTCCTAAACCCAAATCCTTTGAAAAGACATGTACCTGTCGTTAAAAGTCTGTCCTAAATCATTTTAGGTGTTTCGGAGATTACCCAGACGCGTACAGAAAGTTCAATTTTCTTTATGTACCTACTAGTTGACCCGGTGAACTTCGTACCGACTCAAAATCAATAAATGTTTATGTTAACTTATTTGATGAATTGAATTAAGTTTTTTATTAAGACGAAATGAATACTCAGACTGAATTAAGTTGAATAAATGAATAGTAATCGAAAGAATAAGTATTTTAGTTACATTTAAATCAATGTAATTCACGTGGTAGGCAGCTATTTGCTATATTGAAGCGTATTGAAAAGATATATGTGGTAGAGGCACGCTGAAGCTATTACTGGTTTCAGCGTGAATGGGTCGGCTCGCCCGGGGTACTACCACCTGACACACAGGAATACCAACGTGAAGTAACAGTGCTAACATTGCTGCTCCGTAGACCTCCCTCTCTCCCGCCTCCATCGTCCAACCTGATGTTAAGTGATCACCACCGTCCATAGACACTTGCAACACCAGGGGAGTTACAAATGCGTTGCCATCATGTGTTTGGGGTTAGCGGAGGAAGGGAAGGAGGAAGGAGAGGGGAGGTGGGCCTCCGGCGTTCTCACTGACCGAACGAAACGCAACAATGCAAGCACTTTTACTTCACGTTGGTTTTCTATGAGAGGGTGGTAGTACCCCGGACGAGCCGACCCATGTATGCTGATACCAGTAATAGATTCAGCGTGGCTCTACCTAATAATTGTCATGAAAGTGTTTGATCACGAATGTTTAGCAGTGATGCGTGTTCAAATAAACAGACAGACATTGCTTAAAAATGATTTTTTTTTTAATCTAGAAAGTACACATTTTTGTTATATGTATAGAAGAACATTGATCTCAGGTATTAATATCCAGATTAATTTTTACATGTAAAGAAAGAAAATATGGTGCAGGTATAAAACAAGGTTGTTCCGTGGCTCGAAGTTAGCCAAGAGGCCTCAGTTGTTTAGAGCTCGTTGGAGCCGTGGCATAAAAACCGGAGCACGCTCGAGGACCACTCGACTGCCATATTGCGCTCTTTTCACTGCCACAAAAAGCGGAAACCTACTTATTGCTTTGTAGTTTCTATTCACATCAAATTTGCAGTGATTCAATGTTACAGATTATTAAATTACATAATATTTATGATGAAATCCTGGGTCGATTTGATTGTTTGTTATAATTTAGTAAATTCAAGCATAATGTAAAGCGGAACTTGACTTCAGTTTTTTGGTTGAGTTTGGATCAGTATGCCAACGATGGTGATGTTTGGCAATAACACCCCTTCCCGGTGTATCCGTAAAAAACCAATGCGACTATGACGTATTTCTATAAAAATATATATAAGTACATGATAAACCAGATCGAGTTTCTTGCAGTTTCTTCTCGATGATTTGGTTGTTTTCCGAACTCGCGGTAGCTTAGACGTTCATAAGCGTCTTCTCAATTCCTAAATTGTGAGAAAGTGTTTTGATTTTGTTCTTGAATGAAAATATAAAAAAATAAAAAGGCTTTTTGAAAGGAATAACATGTTAATTTCTTCTCTATTTATTTCATCTTAACCATATAAAAAATTATTTCATGAATTATTAATTCTACTGAATTAATCTTAAAGTCATGAAATTTGTGAACGTTACTAATATTGAATTTTTCTGAGTAATATATTGACCAAGACATGGTACAACGAAAAATGATGTTCAGAAAAGCATCTGAACTAATCTATACTAATATTATAAAGAGGTAAAGTTTCTGAGGTTGTAGGCGGTAATATCTGAAACTACTGCTTCGATTTGAAAAATTATTTCAGTGTTAGATAGCTCACTTATCGAGGAAGGTTAGACCAATAGGAGAGCACTATTGAAGAATGTTTCAAAATCGTTTTTTTTCCTTTTGAGATCTTCCACTGTTTTTTTTTTGAACTGACTACGCTATTGACCTAGCAAGGTCTTAACAGCTTCACCGGACTACAGATCTTCCGCTGCGTGTTAGAATTTGTCTAAAGTAACTATTCCATTCCACGCGAACGAAGTTATATTTATAAAAGCTGGTTATATTTATAAATGAGTATATTGCAAGGTTCAGTTTGCATGAAGCATTATTTTGCTAGCTAATATAATGCTGTAGGTTTTCTCGGTATTTTTTAAATTTATTACTTACTGATGTCCGTGACATTGTCCGTGTTTTCCTGCATATGCGCACCATACCGCTTGCCCCACTTATCCTCGGCAAAATAATATACATCGCTGAACGCGTAGAACTCATAAAAATCGTTGTTTCTTGTAACTTATAACTGTATATTAAACTATTATATCGTGATATTCTTTTAGATAAGGGTGTAAGAAGTAAAAGTAAAGAAAACTGATAGTATTGTTACAGAATATGACACCAAATTTTCACTTTTAGTGCGTTCCACTTAGCAATCGCGACCATCGCGCTCACGACCACGAGTTTTCCCGTTCCACTTAGTCTCGAGCGTTACAATCGTAAGCCCAAGTGGAACGCATTACGAGCGTTTTGAGCGTTCAGGTAAATAATATAAATAACGATGTAAAAAAATAAGACAAAAGCTGTAAGAGGTATTACACTAATCACGTATAGAGTCGATGCAGTCGGGAATGCCAATAAACACTTCGTAGATACTGTCACTATTTATTTGGCCAGAGCTTCGCCTTACAATACTTCGCATATAATAATACGTTTATATCACTGCAATCTTGCCTTTTAAAAGCCGATCTATGTTAGTCAAAGCGATTACTATTTACACATAATTGTGCTAAATAATTTAAGTAACACAAAAATAATAAAGTATGAACAAATTAATGTTATTTAAGCTATACAACAATTTTATATAATTATCCTTATATATGTATCTCTAACGTGTTTACTAATCTGTTTCGACATGTAGATCAGCGACATCTTGTCTTTCATAGGCCGAACTATGAAGTCAAAGAATATACTATTTATTCATAATGATCAAACTAATTAATCAATTCTATGTAATGCTATCAATTCTTATTTACGTCTTATTAAAATCTATATAATAATAATAATTCTTATTTATGTATCTTTAATATGGTGGTGCTAGTATCAATGTGTATCTCTAATATGTTGGCGTTAGTGTCAATGTATATTTATAATATGGTGGCGCTAATATCAATGTTCCGGTCGTGTTGTAGTCTCGTCTCTTGAATGTGATGCAGCGGCACCGGAGGTGGGTGATAACAGAGGTCAAGTTACACTTTGGAAGTCTTAACAGTAGATTTTAATAATTTTACGTAAAATGATTAAGTATATTGAAAGAAAATGTACAATTCAATTTTTATATTTAATTTTAGTGGCGTATTTCATTAATTTGAATTCAAATAAAATCGAAATGTTTTTGCGGTGACATGACAGTAGGATATTTGATGAAAATTGTATATATTATTCAATCAAATCAAATCAAATCAAAAATACTTTCAAATCAAAAATACTTTATTCAGTTTAGGCCCTAATAAGGCGCTTATGAACGTCAAAACTACCACCGGTTCGGAAAACAACCCAGTCACCGAGAAGAACCGGCAAGAAACTCGATTGGGTACATCTTTTTAACATATATATATATATAACATCTAAATAGGTGTTCCGTTTTTGTAAAACGCCGAATATAACTCTATCGCCCAGATGATTGTTTCGACCGGTTTCGGCCATGGCGACTACTTTGGCCACTAAACTACGGAGTCCAGTAGTAGAAGCGGTCATATGCGCAGCATATATTAAGGTCCACCAGTGTACGTGCAAGACACAGGTGCACATACTCGCCCTTGTTCTTCAGGACCCAGTGGAACGGGGACCGTTACGACCAAAGAAGGACTCAGACAGATAGTACAGTATCACAGTGAGAAAGTACAAGGGGTTAGTACTATCTCGTACTTCCTTAAACGCCTTTTACGATACCCACGGGAAGAAATGGGGTGGTGCTATTCTACTCTGTCGGCACCACACGGTATCGCCCAGATATTATATAGTAATAACATATAACGTATACTTCATCTCATATACAAAATACATGTTTGAGTTCGTACCAGCATGTGTGCCTAAGTGATTTTTATATGTATGGTTAACTTGGCTAGTTTAGCTTAGTAAGATTCATGTCATTTAGTACCACCCTCTCATAGAAAACCGACGTGAAGTAACAGTGCTTGCATTGTTGCGTTTCGTTCGGTCAGTGAGAGCGCGTGAGATCTGGGATAGTCAAGTTAACATATCAAAAGGTAATCCTTGAGTTTGTTTGCAATTGAAATGAAAATTATAAGTATGTATATATTGTATACACTCTCTTTGGTAACATTTGGTAAGGTGAATCTCATACATTTCGTTTTATCTGTACAATGTACAATGTAACAATAAGTTATTTAACGCAAACCAATGACAAATTTCATTTAATGTATTATTCAGATGCCCAACCTCTGAATCTATCCGTTTAACTTTAAATATAAGTGAAGTATCATCTGCAAAAAGCACCATGTCAGCACAGTTATTAACCATTAGCGGCAGATCATTTATATATATTAAAAACAAAAACGGCCCTAAAATAGAGCCCTGAGGGACACCAATTCGCGCAAAAGATCCCGCAGATGTTACCATTGAACTATGAATATTGAACTATGTCTATTATAAAATTGTCTCAAAAACATTTTTTTTTCATTCAACTTTATTTATTACGAAGACATAAAATGTACTTTTGGATTTATTAAAAATATATTACTTACCATTAAATTATCATAAATTAATTTCTGCATAGAATTTAACGATTTCAATTATTTTTAAATGGAATTTAATGTTATTTAAACTCAATTAATGTAAATGTAAATATATTAATAAATTTAATTAATCCATTAAATACAATATACTTTTTAATATAAATATCTTTTACCGCATCAAATAAAGAAACTTTTACGGTCGCCATCTTTATAGCTTTGAGTTTTGAAAATCCCGCCAATTTTCTCAATGCTCACATCGACCCCACCTCCAGACATGGGGCGTCATAAACTTCGCGTGAGCGTATGTTATAGCGTCATTTTAATGACGTTTCGGCGCGACCGCAACGTCCGCGGTCGCCAAGTGGAACGGCTAAAAGGCTATTTTGGCGTTGTGAACGTCAAGTGGAACGCGCCCATAATAGTACATAATAGTAATCACATTATGAAATGAAATGACAACTGAACAATTGAATGACAATCTGTCAATTATGTCAATATTTTTTAAGAACTATTCTGTCCCGCGGACTTATTATTCATGTAACAAACTTGTTACTCCTCCGTACGATGTTTCAAACATTCTCTTTCATACAAACATTAACATAATCATGCGCTTACATAAAATCGGTGATTGATTTTAATTTATATCACTACATATTACAAAGTCCTCTACCGCATCTGTCTGTTTGTTCGCGATACGCTCAAAACCGAATGAACGGGTTTCCATGCGATTTTCATTAGTAGATAGAGCGATTCACGAGGAAGATTTAGGTATATAATTTGTCAAGACTTTGTATAAATTGGTTTAAATATAACGACAATTGTTGGAAGCGTCGAAAAGGTCTAGCCGCCTGGGAGCTTTTGTTGAAAACACTGCCTAATTAATCCCTTTATGATATCAGAAAACAGTTAAGAAATAAACGATGCAGACGAGGTTAGTTAGAAGCTAGTTAGATTATAAAAAAGACACGTTAAAAATGGCTTCTTGATGTGAAATATCTTTAGGCGTGGATAAACCTGATTTTTGGCGTGGTGAGTGTGTGAGACGTGGCGACGCGACACCATGCGCAAGTAACTGTGCGCAATCTCTCTTGCCGCACTTAGCTCACATACCTATATTGTAATTTGAAAATTCGACAATTTGAGGTTCGTTCGATTCTAACAAATTCGATGTTTCACATCTGCCAGGCGTCCCGCGACATCTCAATTTTTTTTTCATAATGACAATGCTGTCTTCTCAGCTTGTCATAGCGTAATGTAATTTGTCAAGGTATTGTAAGCGGCTTTAGGGATTTTTAAGCCAAGCGTAGATAACGACGTTGTTACATATATTTCTCATAAATCAGTATACGTTTGTGATTTCATCCTAAGACTAACAACGCTCTGATATTATATATATTTACATATATTCTCACAAGTTACTAGAACAATTTACAATATACAAGGTTTATTTTACAAAGTTGCTACACAATTTACTCAGTTCGTATGAAAATTGTAATGTAGTAACATGTAGGCTAATTAATACTTTGAAAAGTTATTTACTGCTACTAGAAATCTCTTCAAAACTGCTTCAACAGCTTTTGAACTTAACTCGGGTAAACAAGAGTCACTTCAATTTTATTTATATGTAAAGATCACTAGGTATTGCCGGCGTTAATGTAGATTTTATATCGCATAACAACAGTACTTCTTTTCTATATCAAAGTTATCCTGTGTCCTTTTCTGGTATTTGGTAACATTTTGCTATGAGTAGTTAAGACATGAAAATATTACAAACAAACAATCAAATCCACTTTTGCATTTATAGCATTAGTTACGATAATAAGAACTGTGTTAAAAATACAGAAGGTTTTTTTTTAAATATTGGAGTAAATCCTACCTAATACTATAGATGAGAATGAACGCGAAATGGGTTTGTTTATTGTAGTTAATATTTAACCAATTTTTTATGTTGTAGGTGGCAAACGAACAGGTGGATCACCTGACGTTAAGTGATCACCACCGTCCATGGACAGTAACAACACCAGAGGTGTGGCAAGTGCGTTGCCACCCTTTGGGTGGAAGGGTTAGGGGAGGGAGATGGAGAGGAGTGAGGAGAGGAGAGGGACGGTGGGCCTCCGGCGCTTTCACTGACCGAACGAAACGCAACAATGCAAGCACTATTACTTCAAGTCGGTTTTCTATGAGAGGGTGGTACTACCCCGGACGAACCGACCCATTTATGCTGAAACCAGTAATAGTTTCAGCGTGGCTCTACCACCATTAAAACATTATGGAATGCATACACGTTCTCAAGGGTATATATAGAAAGAGCAGAAAACGGTACGCAGTTGATAGGTTTAATTCACAATAAGGAGAGCGAAGCCGCGGGTAAAAGCTATCGAACAACAATTACTCAATAATTACAAACCGCACTCAAAGCAGAAAACTAAAATTTAGTTGATACTGTTACAATTATTTTATTGCTATGAACTTCACATAAAAAAAACAGATAAGTCATAAAGCCAAAATAAATGGGAGACACGAATTAAGATAATTGGGTTCTGCTGGAGCGTGGAGCTTTGGACTGGAAACGTTTATTTTATATCCCTATTAATAGTAATTACGTATTCGTTGGGTCAACGGACGGTAGTAGCTGCTAGTGTTAACGAAATACCAGATATATTCGAGTGTATTTTTTTTATAGTTTTGAGGGTAAAGTGACTTGCGTTGTGCCTAAAATTAAGAGAATGAAAATCCATCGCCGGTTGTCGTTGTCATTTCGACCTGCAAAATTCTGGGACCCTGGGTATATTGTTGATTCTCTACCATTCTGCAATTTTAAATGTGCAACAGGTACGCGCTCAGCCACAATATCACCTTTTTTATACATGGGGAGATCTCTAACCTATCCCGTCGGGCAGCTGAGAATGGGTTATGTCTGATTTGCACGGACTAAAACCCCATGGTGCCTTCATATACCTTTTTAGGTGGGGGAGCAGGGACTGCCGGCTGGCACTGCGTCTGCTCCCCCGACAGGTGTAAGCCCCTCAAGAGGCTCTGACTGCGGTCTGAGGGGTCAAAGATGGTAGATACCTCAAAGGGGGAGTGAGTGTTAGACCCCCCTGATGAACTGTGGGAGCCGCATCGGCACAATGCGCCTCCAACACATGGGCCTGTGCAGTTTAAACTGCCAGGGCGACGAACATGCCCTTGTCCATATGCACAGGCTGATCCCGAAACGCGACCCGCAAAAGCGAATCACTATGACGGACTTTTTCGCCATATACATGGTGGTTGCGACCCAGTCAGACTGTAAAACCCTACCACCCCGCTTTCGCCATTGCCTCGTTCGTTATTCAGCAGGGTGCACCACGTGCAGGTGAGGTTGGTTTGGGTGTCTCAAGTCTTAGATGTTATTTGACACCCCTTACACCCCAAAAAGATATATTTATATATCAACGTTTATCACATACTTAGTTCTTAATAAAAATATATTTAAACTTCTTTAATACTTTAGAAGTTTTAACGTTTAATCATAATGTCACTTGATGTTTAATAACAATGTGATATAAGATGATGAACTTGTTAAAACTAGAGGGAACTGGCTCTCAACTGCAGCTACGGGAACACACTTATAGGTGATTGACGGCAGATTTTATATTTGAGTATGGTTAATATCCATGAGGAATTAGATAAAGCCTTCATCATCATCAGCCTGTAAGAGACCCACTGCAGGGCCATAGGCCTCTTCCCGAAGGAAGGTATGGGCGTAATCACCACGCCAGCACACGACGTATTGGCGATTTCAAACTCTGAGAAATCCACAGTTCTATATTTTCTGACATACAGTAGTGCTACAAGAACATTTCTCAGGTTCAGGTTTCCTCACGATGTGTTCCTTCCCCGTCAGCCGATAGTGTTACCAATTTAAGCCTTATTACAATAATATGATTTATTACAATATTTTCCTTCACCGAAATTTTTCCAAAATGTCTGAATCATTGAAAGTCATTAACGCATTGCATCTGAGAATTAAATAACCGTGTATGAATTTGTGTCTCAAGAACATGTAATAGTGGTTTTAAAGCATTGAAAATAACTTCTTTCTTTTATGTCACAGCAGGCAAACGAACACCTGATGTTAAGTGATCACCACCGTCCATAGACACTAACAACACTAGGGGAGTCGAAAGAGCGTTGCCAGCCTGTGTTTGGGGGTAGGGGAGTGGGAGAGGAGAGGGGAAGGTGGGCCTCCGGCGCTCTCACTGACCGAACGAAACGCAACAATGCAAGCACTGTTACTTCACGTCGATTTTCTGTGAGAGGGTGGTACTACCCCATGCGAGCCGACCCATTCATGCTGAAACCAACAATAGCTGCTTCAGCGTGGGTCTACCACCTACCAAACACACCATAACTATATAATTTCTATAGATATAATACGAAAGTTAATGTAACGTGTCTGTACTTATTGGATTTTTGTAAAAAGAATGTTGCAGGTGTCTTAGAATAAATAATAAAATACATTTCAACCATTTTTAGAAATATCTGTTTATGTGTCTATCTGTCTATTTGTTTGAACATGCATCGCTGCTAAATTACTCCGTTTACGATAAAACTTCACCAAGAAACTCATAAAGCATATACTCGAGTAATGTTTAGCTTTGGTTTCATTTAAATCGGTTCACTCTATCGAAAGTTATTGTAATTTTAATGACGACGCAACTCAAGTATGAGAGGAAAGTAGATAAGTGAATGGACTTAATACATTCCAATGATCTTCTTAGTCACTGTGTTTTTACATAAGATTCCACGCGGACAGAGTCGCGGGCACAGCTAGTATACAATAAAATATAATAGAATTAATACCTTCGATTAAAATTCGAAAATTATTTCGTTTAAAAGTGCAGCGTAATATTCGCTCAGTTGGAGCTATAAAAGAAAATCTACTTTTATAAAGATCCAGTTTTATAAAATTGAACTATAAAAAAGTATTAACCGGGACGGCAACTAACTTCTTCAACAAGATCGTGCTCAGACAAGTTGTAACTAGATTTATTGAACTAAAGATGTTTCACGGTCCATCTCTACGTATTATAGGGGTGTTAATATTTATAAAAAAACTTGGTGAAAATTTTCAGGTAGCGGTTAAAAAATAAATAATATACATATATATTGGGACGAAGATTACTTCATCCATAATGACGACATCTTTATGGGTTTTCCATCAATCTGATAAGACCAATTGAGTATGTAATACTTCAGTATTACTATAGTCCGAGTCAAATGTTTCAGCCGCTCTGAATATAGCTTTGAATTCAGCTTTGCGCATAGTACAGTCAAGAAGTAAATACAAAACAAATTCAAAATATTAATATAGGAATTTAACATGGACATTTATTAATTGTCTCAATATTATACATTTAAAATATGTATTTGCAAAAGATAAGATATAAAAATGAACATATAATAAAGGTAATAAAACAACAGTAAAAACTAGAAATGGACAATAATAGCCGAACAATAGAATAATACACAAAGCTAAAATATTAACAATTCGCCACATTATGTATTTGTCAGTTATAATTAAATCCAAATAACATTTATTGTGGGGTTTTGAGTGATCGCGTACTTTAATTGAATAATTCCCCTTATCAGTATTTGTTTGTATCAGTGGCATATTTTTTGAAGCATATATGTATATATGTGTTATTGTAAATAAAATATACTCATATTAAAAAAATAATTTGTAATAAATAACGCCCTTCATAGAAACATCATTTTTCGAACTGGATGGGAATTCTAATAATAACAAATATAAACTAGAAAAAGAAAAGAACGATAATAGCAATAACACGTAATTAACAACAACAACACTATTCTGAATGCGACTGTACTGCAACTGCAACTAACGACAGGAGACATGTGTCAACGTGGGTGCAATAGGGGCGAGGTACGTGCGCGGGTGAACCTGCTCTCCTTTGTGCGACTTCTGCGTCCCTCTGATACCTTTCTCCTTATCTTCGTCCCTCTGATACCTAAATTTTTTTTCTGCGCATCTACTTCATAGCGGTTAAAAAGTTTGACACGTACTATATATTCTATACTATATTTATATTTCATATAGTTACGAATTATCCATAGATGTTAACAATTCAACGATCCGACGAAGAATGCCCAGTGCATTTTTTAACTGCAAACTAACCTAGACTTATGACCTGTCTATATTTATGTTTTTTATATTATAAATGGCAAACGAACAGATGGGTCAACTTAAGGTAAGTAATAATCGCCGTCCATAGACACTAGCAACATCGGGGGAGTAGCCAGTGCGTTGCCAGCCTAAAAATACGTACACAGGTCAATAGTAATTCCTCCGACATTTATAAATTTGATACCTATTTGTGTAGACACACAATGTTGAACACTAACGATTTACTAAAGTCCTATTCAGCGTTATCAAAGACAGAAGAGAAGTTTTAGAAAATAAAAAAATCAGTTCTCATACATTTCTTTAATCCCCTTTGATTGAATAGCTCTAGTGCAAGGACCATAAAGTATACTACCAATAATAAGTCTCTTTATACCAGATGTTAGGTTAGTCGTTTACAATATTCTGAGAGATGATAGTTCATGGTCATATTTAAAATATAAAATAATAATATCAAAACAAATACTAATAAACAACAAAGAGAACGTTACTTCGTTAAAGTTTGATTTAAAACTTTCAAAAGTGTAATAATAAACCTAGGTGAAATAAACGGCGTCGAAAGCTGCAAGGGGCGACCCGGAGATAACCTTTGATAATAAAACGGACAATAAACCCTTTTGTTTTTTCATGCCGTTCCCATGTTTACTTTCACTTCCCTCGACGGCCATTGACACCATGCTTTAATAAAGACGCGTAGAGGATTGCGTATAATTTTTGTATTTTTCTAAATAATTAAGTCAAATATTAAGCACCTACTCTTTTAATTTATTTTAGAACAAGAATCGTGTGCAGAGTATACCCCATAAATGTTGCTACTGTCAAAACTTTCAGCCTGTATATTCAATGGTGCTAACTAGACAAGATAAATTTAGTTAGTTCTACTAAAAGCGAAACCATGTGTGGTTTTATTCATACGCTTGAAATCGTATACGCTATCCTTTATATAGACTATCTCCAGTTAATTTACTTTGTAACTCCGTTATCAGAGCGATAGTATTGGCTGCGAAGTGAAAAGGGTCCGTGCAATTTCCGTCCGTTTTTCCCGTTCCCTCAACGCTGATAGTTGTTCGAACTACTAAGTAGTTATATACTATAATGAAATTGTTTCACGTCGTTCAGGTCTTTTTTCGTATCGCGTTACAAAATAGCATAGGTTGAGTGACGAAGGTTGA
The DNA here is from genome assembly GCA_015888305.1 of Antheraea pernyi. Lineage (NCBI taxonomy): Eukaryota > Metazoa > Arthropoda > Insecta > Lepidoptera > Saturniidae > Antheraea > Antheraea pernyi. The sequence goes on along the minus strand of MU158773.1, from coordinate 2,486,491 downwards.
AGGTCGAGACGTCGCTATCGTACGGAACAGGCCTCTAATAAAGTATTTCGCAAGAGTTAAGCGAATAATCTATATATTATAATAAAACTGTAGCAAGGTCAAATCTGTACATTAAATATTTTTTGAAAATTTTGATCGGGGTAGGCTTTGTTGTCGACATAGAAGCCGAAAATAACCCTTTTAAAATTTTTGTCTGTCTGTCTGTCTGTCTCTGTGAACACGCATCACTCTGAAAGTACTGAACCAATTTTAACGAAACTTGGCACAGGGATAACTAATGTTACGAGATTGCATTGAGGATATTTTTTGTCTTATAAAACGCAAGGGATTCTCCAGGATCTGCCTCTTTGTCTGTCCCTTAAACACGTATCACTCTGAAAGTACTCAACCAATTTAGACAAAATTTGGCACAGTGATAACTAATATTACAAGGATCTAGGATACTTTTTATCTCATAACATGGAGGGAGTTCTCCAGGATAAGGAAAAACAAAAATTTGTGGTTGATATAACTAGACTTTTTTGCGACACCTTGGTACAAGAGCCAGCAGGAGGAGTTGGGAGAACGAGAATTTTAGAAAAGCTGGTTCTTTAATATGATGATATATTATGCCCTTCCAAACAGAATTCAGGATACCTGGTAGCCGGTTAACGTTGTGTTTTTTAAAGCACATCACACTTTTACAGGTCAAAATTTTGATTTATATTTAGGATAAATTTATGAAAACATTTTTCAGTAACTTTTAAACGCTATTAAAATCATGAATTTATCACAGCTAGATATATTTTATATACATTATTGTGCCCGATGATATTTTTTATAAATAAAAATAATTAATTTCCAACCATTTTATTTTTTCCATTGCAGAGAACATATTTCATTTTATTAACGACGCCATCTTATATACATGCGTCGATAACATACGCTGCCACAACTATCGCTATCTTTATCTTGTAGGCAGTGCTGCACTAAACTAAAGCTGTAGCTAAGTTATTCTATATACATATTATTTTTATAGAAATAAATCGGTCTGACTTTTTTGTATATTATAGGAGGCACACTACAGCCAGGTAGCCCGCACGCTATGTGGAAGAACATAAAGATATATAAAAAACTGGCTTATTGAATTCGCTGTCGATACCTTCGCTAGCTCTTAGACGAATAGTTACAGGCAAGTGACATTTGATGCGTCGACGCGATTCTCATATTTTTTCATATTTATAGTTTTCTTCAACACTATGGAATGTGAAAAAGTTTTGATACAAGTAGAATATAGTTATGATAAAGTAAATGGTAGGGATGATTATTTATTATGGATTATATATTTATGGATGTGCAGTAAATTAGGTGTCGTGACAGATAAAAAAAGAGAGAGAGTGTATACAATATATACATACATATAATTTTCATTTCAATAGCAAACCAACTCAAGGATTACCTTTTGATGTATGAACTTTTATTAACTTGACTATCCTAGATCATTCAGTGTTTAATTTATTATTATTTATTTTATAAATATTTTTATCGTTTCATTTACAATTGAACTCTATCAACTTGATATTTTATAATGTAAACTATACTGACTGTATAGTAAACGTCTACAAAAAAGGGAAAGTAATTTGGTTCCAACTGGGGTCCATAGACCCCTCAAGTTATATCTTTACGTTACCGCTAATATATGTAAGTTAGTTTTTATCTTAATTGAACCCCGTAGATGACGCTACGAACGGGTTCTAGGCTTATTTTAATAGATTTCTCACATACCATCTGGGTACATGTTTGAGTGAGCTCCTTGATAGTTTGGATTTACAATTGGAAACGGTAGGTGTGGCTGCAATCGGGTTTTAGGTTTAAAGATACAATTGAAACCGGTGATAACCATTTTGCTGCAGACGAAGTTTTACGGGCCAGCTAGTCTTTATAAATAAAAATCAATTATTGAATATATGTAAGTAGTGATATTATAACTATACATATACGTCATACGCGCTTCGACAGCGCCTTGTTAAAACTAGGCTAGATAGCTGATTTTTGAGAACTGCCCCGTCAATCCGCCCATATCTAAGAATCATATGACTATTTCTTTTTCACCACCGATATTGAGAATACGCCATCTTACTTCCACATTTTATCTAAGACAGTGTGGCGTTACAATATTACTTTACGTATGTGTGCGTTATCTGACATTTATTTTGTCAAAATAACATGTAGGTAACATATCTTTAGTTATAATATTTGTTTATTGTTTATATTAATAGTTTTGTTGTGTTCGTAATTATCAAGGCAAGGTCTGTATCAAATAAAATGTTTGAGAAGTCAAACGAAAAACTGTAAATTTTGGGACAAACTCCATATAAGAAAGTGGGTAGTGAGTGACACAGAAAATACTATTGACATTTTCTAATGTATTGACATAATTCACAAAACAAATTGAGTTTTTTTTTTAATGTCATAAGTGGCAAACGAACAGGTGGGTCACCTGCTGCTAAGTGATAACCACCGTCCATGGACACTAACAACACCAGAGAAGTCGCAAGTGCGTTGCCACCCTTTGGGGAAAGGGATTAGGGGAGGGACAGGGAGAGGAGAAGAGCGGAGGGGAGGTGGGCCTCCAGTGCGGCGCTGTCGAAGATACCGCGCAGCACACTCTGTCTGAGTGTGCTACGTGGGGGGAGCAGCGCCGCATTCTGGCGGCGGCAGTGGGAACGGACTTATCGCTGCCGAGCGTGGTTTCGGCCATGCTCGGCAGCGAACAGGCTTGGCGAGCGATGGCCTCCTTCTGCGAGGAGGTCGTCTCGCAGAAGGAGGAGGCGGAGAGGGCCCGCGAGGCAGACTCGCTAAGTGGCCGTCTCCGCCAACCGAGGACCGGCAGGAGGAGGCGGCGCTTTGCACAACTCCTCCTGCCACCGTAGCCGGACCTGATGGGATGGGCCGGGGGGCCCATCTCCTCATTGCACAGGTCCGGCGGACGAGGCGGGGCAGCCGGTGTGTACCCGGTCTGTCCCTCTATAGGTAGGAGCCCGGCGGCCACCTTCCGCCGGGCGGACCGTGGGGGCGGCTCTACAAGGTTGATTAGCTTGAACGATCCCTTGCCGCCCCCACAATACGGTCTGTCGGTACACCGTGGGGGGGGGGAGGTGGGCCTCCGGCACTCTCACTGACCGAACGAAACGCAACAATGCCAGCACTGTTACTTCACGTCGGTTTTCTATGAGAGGATGGTACTACCCCGCGCGAGCCAACCCATTCATGCTGAAACCTGTAATAGTTTCAGCGTAGCTTTACCACCATTAAAAGCTGTTACTGTTTCATTACATGCTCATGTTTACATGAAGGGAAGATTTGGTTTAATTTTCTTTATTAGTGCACCCGTGTGAAGCCGGGCGGGGAACTGGTCAATAATAAATATCAACCTTAATATACACATATTCCAATGTACACCATTATACTAAATGGAAACATCCAAGTTGCGATTCAATCCATCGAATACTGGCAGCGCAAGGCGACAGTACGAGAAATTGAGAGCTCGTTACTACCGTGGTAACGTGAAAACCACCTTGTATATTGAATCCCGATTTGAAGGCACTACTGTCTGACAGTTGGAGCTGTACATATGTCCTTTTTTTTTTTTTATTTACGTGGGGAAATCCTTTATGGATACGCCACCCTCTCGGGGGAGAGAGTGGGTTATGTCCGACTCGCACGGACTAAAACCCCACGGTGTACCGTCCGCCGCATGATAGGGGCGGCCAGGGATCGAACCTGCTGTCTACCTGAGAAACCGCCCCTGCGGCAGCCTGGCGATTGAACGCCAGGCATCGTCCTACTATAGAGAGACTACTGGGTACACAACCAGTCGTCTCCCCTCGTCGGCCTCACCTGTACAATGAGGAGATGGGTCCCCCGACCCATCTCCTCAGATTCGGCTCGGTTATGGGAGGGGGCGAGTGTTCCTCCTCCCCCTCCTTCCTGCTCTCCTTTGGCGGGCTGTACATATGTCCTAGTTTTAAATTGAAATATAAGTTAATTTATTTATATTAAAAGTGTAATTTTTATAACTGAAGGATGCGTCCGACATAGTTCACGTCATAAAATAATTAATACTGTAATTTATTCTATACGTTTACTTGTAAGCAGGTTCGGTATTACTCGTTGTTTGCGCTTGGTATCGAATCAAATCTAAAATCCAATTTTGGCCCTGAAAAGGCACTCACAAACGTCATAGCCGGTCCGAAAAACAACCTAGTCATAACTGTGTGTAGGTAAATAGTGCCTCTTACGCTAGACCGTTTTATTGAATATAGATATCACAGATTGTGAAATTATGCGCATCAAAAAAATTTCGTTGAAGACCTTATGAAGCTTTTTTTGGATTTTATTAAGTTTTTATATAATATTAAAGTGTAAAAAATTTATAATATTATTAATAATATAATGTAATATTATTTTTATTTTTCTATTATATTTTTCATTTTTTGTATTTTTATAATGGTTTATTATATCTAATATTATTTTATTATTACTGAGAAAAATCTGAAACCACGAATCCTGAAAACAAAATCCGAAAATGCAGTCCTCGAGAATAAGTTAAGTCTTAAGTTAGCTAGTTTTCTGCTACATTATATTGGAAAACCATAATCTTGAAGAACTTCATTTTTAACCGGAACGAAAAATTGTAAGGCTAAAAGAGCCCATCAGACTTCGTAACTATATAATAATAATCATAAATACAGTGGTACAACAAAATAATCCCAAGGAGGGTTGATGTCAGGCAGGCGGCTGATCGTAAACATTAAGCCAAATCATATACCACAACATGACAAACATGTTGTACCGATCCTATTTATGTGGGATAAGGGTAAGAAGAAGAAGAAGAAGATTAAAGTGTAAAAAAGTTTCGTATATCGTTTAGATATTATGATGCACACATGTTGCACCCTTGTGAAGATTATCAAATATCTAGTTTATCGAATACTTGGCGCCTGGAGTGACCGTCCCATTCGTCACATGGTAAGGCCAACCATGATCTCTATAAGTTACTGGAAAAATCATTAACTTTAATAGTAATTTTCTTCAGGTATTATGTATTTTTACTGACATGTAACGTTATTTTTAAGGTGGTAGAGCCACGCTGAAGCTACTACTGGTTTGAGCATGAATGGGTCGGCTCGCCCGGGGTAGTACCTCCCACTCATAGAAAACCGACGTGAAGTAACAGCGCTTGCATTGTTGCGTTTCGTTCGGTCAGTGAGAGCGCTGGAGGCCCACCTTCCCTCCCCTCTCCTCTCCCCCTCCCTCTCTTCCCCAAATATAGGCCAACGCACTCTTAATTCCCCTGTTGTTGTTATTGTTTATGGACGGTGGTGATCACTTAACATCAGGTAACCCAACTGTTCGTTATCCTGCTATGCCATAAAAAAAAATTAAATTCAGTAACAAATCCATTTATTTTATAGTTGAACTTACCCGCGAAGTTTGCAGCAAATAAAAACGTTCAGTTTAAATTTGTGCATGGGGGGCGAGTGGTTTTGCAGACTGCTTTCTTAGATTGTTATATATCCGTGGAACCCTGTTTTGTTCTATAACAATAAATTACTCTTTTTAATATTTGCTATCTGCCAGAGAAAGTCTTGTAAAAACCGGGTCAACCGTTTCGGAGATTAGCCGACAGATAAACAGCAATTTAAAAAAATATTTTTTGTTATAAGTACCGTGTATAAGCTGTTATTTTAACATTACCAACTGACAATTGAATTTTATTATGTGCATATATAATAGCTAGGTAGTGTCCAACTCAATAATTGTTGGAAATTCTACACTCGAAGTTGTTAACGAGTACATATACCTAAGACAAACTGTCGGACTTCGTAGATCCAACTTCGAGAAAGAGGTAAATCGCCGAATCCATCTTGGTTGGGCAGCGTTTGGGAAACTCAGAACTGTTTTCTCTTCCATAATACCCCAGTACTTGAAGACTAAAGTCTTCAACCAATGCGTGTTGCCAGTGATGACTTACGGCACTGAGACGTGGCCGGTAACTGTGGGCCTCATAAGAAAGCTCAAGATCACCCAACGAGCGATGGAAAGAGCTATGCTCGGGATTTCTCTACGTGATCGAATCAGAAATGAGGAGATCCGTAGGAGAACTAAAGTTGCCGACATAGCTCACCGGATGTCACAGTTGAAGTGGAATTGGGCAGGGCATATAGCTCGAAGGACTGATGAGCGATGGGGCAAAAAAGTCCTAGAGTGGCGACCACGTACCGGAAAGTGCAGCGCGGGACGGCCCCCCACCAGATGGACCGATGACATTATAAAGGTTGCGGGGAGCCGTTGACTACAGGCGGCACAGAGCCGTATGCTGTGGAGAACGTGTGTTGAAGCCTTTGTCCATGAGTGGACGTCTATAGGCTGAGATGATGATGATGATATATAAAACAATAAATATATTGCATATCCCAGTGTAGTACAATTATTGTTAATAAAAACAGTGTAGGTATCCCTCATAAAGCTATTAAAAATGTTGAACAGTGAGCGGTAGGAAACATCCAAACTGGTGTACCAACGCTTCACGGCTTTAAGGACAATACAAGCGCGTTGTGGTAGAATTTCGCGGAGCTTCCGTTACGGGTCACAAATTGTTTTTGTATCCACTTTAATTATTTCCAGTTGACGAACTCATACGAGTATAAAATTATTCTGGAAAGGGCATTTTATATTATAATCGATAAACTATTTGAAACCTTTTTCGAACAAAACAAGAGTAGTTTAATCAGAAAAAATTCATAACTTTGTAATACAAGTTATGTTGCGATATATTGATTTAAGTCTAGTAGAATTGTAGTGCTGTTGTTACCTATATGAAAAGAGTAGTTTTTATTTGCAGTAAATCTCTAAGGCAATGTGTGCACCGTCATAAACGGACACGGCTAAAACACACGTCACATGTAGACCAAGATCCCAGAGATGCCATACCTAACTTATTTATAAATGGATGAATCCTTACGTTTTCAGTAGTATTTTATTAATCTATCAGTTAATCTACAAGAAACAATGTACATATAAGGAATGTACGGCAACGAGTCACCGAACCACACCTGATCAATTGTATTATATAAAACGGTATAATACAAAGAAGCAATTATGATACTGTGAGTAGAGCTAGCTACCTTATTACCACCTCATTTGTTCACAAAATAACTAATATATGTTATTGGATAAGAATGAATACTGTACTAGTCCAAAGAGATTTACATATTATAAGCTAGTCTTTTTTTAATAATTCGTCAAAGATTTTAATGATTATTTTGTATTTTATTTCCAACAAGATAGCTACATAACATTTGAGACTTTTCTGTAGGACTTTTTATAGATATAATTTCTTTGCATCTTATTTTGATGTATTTGTTAATGTTATAGCCCATTGTTAGTGACGTAAAGGTAAAAAAATATTTTTACTACTTGATTATATTCAATTATATAATTGATTAAATCGACTTTATAGAGCGGAAAAACTTTTCACTATGATTGCGTAGTTGATAAAAAAATGTGTGTGTACTTATGTACACGCGTTAGAAGTTATACTTTTTCGGCGTAACGAGATAAAAATCCTTTCAAATATTTTACCTTACGCTATATTCTACGTTTGTAGGAAAACGACACTAACAATAGAAAAAAGGTATTTAATACATTGAAAGTTTTAATTCAAAGAAATACACAGCATCAAAATATTGACTATAGCTAACTTCAGGGTGTCGGTTTTTCGTGACGGTGTACGCGCGCATCGTAAAAATTTACTCTCGTCTTTGTTCCCTAACGCTCCAAAAGAAGTATAATTTCAAAAAGAACAAGCTTTTTTGGTATAGTGGTAACCGAGAGGCTTAGATACAATATAAGCTATGCTTAGTTTCTGAAACAGTGTCTTCATATTAAAAAAAAAACTATTTAAAACTGTGTCGTTTCTTGTCAGTGTTACATCTTTGTACGTCTCTTAGAACGGTGCTCATACCGCGACGACAATGCGCAATAAAAATGCAAACTTGTCAACACGTTCTGTGTTAGGCGCTTTAACAAAAAAATATTCAAATTTTAGATTAATTTAAATATTCTAGAAAATACTTTTTTTGTTGATAATATTTAAACCTTATTGCTGAGTATCACATACTTTTTATAGCGATAATATACCAGTTACAGTTTATAAAAAGTTAGTGTACAGAACGAACACTAGATTTCTTAAAAGAATACACTAAACTTTACAATTTCCTATTCCATCACAGCCAAAAATCTAGGTGTAATCTTTGATAACACTCTATCTTGGAAAAATCATGTGAGTGAAGTTAGTAGAAATAAATTTGCTTCGTTTCGTTTTCGAATTCGTTGAGAAGAATGCGCAATTTATTACCAACATCGACTAAAGTCATGCTTGCAGAGTCATTACTTTTGCCTATCATTGATTATTATTGTTATTACCGTTAGTTATTTTGTGCTAATTAAGTATATTTAAGAAACATTTAGAGTTAGAGAAGAAATACGCATATATACGCAAAGTCGTGTAACATGTTAAATAACAGTGATATAGACAGCTCTTATGGTGGAATTTCACAATCACCTTATTACAAACATTATCAGACGAGCGGAGTGATGATAGTTCTCATGGTGCATCCTCGCAATTTCTTCCTTTAAATGAATCTCTAACACAATGTTTCCAGTTATTTCCTAAAAACTTTAACGTAATTCATATTAATGCCCAAAGCATTCCTAATCACTACACCGATATCGTGACATCGTTTGATGTGACCAACATTCATGCTATTCTCGTTTCAGAGTCTTTTTTAAAGCCTTGTCTTGCGTCAACTCTTTACAGTTTACCTGGATTTCAACTAATACGTAATGACCGTACGGGGAAGGGAGGCGGTGGGGTAGCGATATATCTACGTAACCATATTCCTTATTCAGTAATATCAAAATCAGATTCTGAGTATTCCGGTACCTCTGAGCATCTTTTCCTAGAACTAAACTTGTCCCACACTAAGGTTCTGTTAGGAGTTTTCTATTCCCCAAGCCTGACTATAAATTATTTTAATACTCTTGAAAATCTTCTAGATCATTTTATACCTATTTATTCTCACTCGTTGATACTAGGTGATTTTAACACATGTCTTTTGAAAAATGATCATCGCTCACGAAAATTAATTTCTTTAGTTAACGATGCAAATTTGAATATTCTACAAACAAGTTCTACTCATCATTTCCCAAACTGTGAGCCCTCCCTGCTAGATTTGATGATAGTAAGTTCTACAGACCACGTAGCTTCATACGGACAACTTTCAGCTGACGCCTTCTCTTATCATGATCTTGTTTACTTATCGTATAAGGTACGACCCCCTAAACTTAAACATAAAGTAATAATGCAGCGTAATTTTATTAAATTAAATATAGAAAGGCTTCTCCAGGATGCTGAGTTGCTTGACTGGAATGCAGTAAGGCAGGGCCAATGTGTTGATAAGATGATTGAAATGTTTAACTCTCTCCTTACTCAACTTTACGACCGGCATGCTCCTATGCATGCGGTTAAGCTAAAACACTTACCTGCTCCTTGGCTAAACTCTGATTTACGTAAATTAATGAACAAAAGAAATATCGCTAAATCTAATTATAAAAAAGATCCATCTGAAAAGAACAAAACCAAATATAAGTACTTACGTAATCGTTGTAGTAGGATGTGCAGAGATGCGCAGAGACGACATATTCATGCATCGATTGAACATGGTGACGGATCAAGAATATGGAAATTTTTAAAATCCGTAGGAGTTGGGAAGTCAAGAGATCTTGCGACGACTAGTATTGATGTCGAAGCTTTGAACCACCATTTTACATCTAATGTGCACAACTTCGATTTGGTCACGAAATCAGAAACATTGAAGAATTTAGTAAATTTGTCAAAACCGTTTTATGATAGCTTCTTCTTTAATCAAGTTACTGATAAAGAGGTAGAAAATAGTATTAAAGCTATATCTTCTAATGCAGTTGGAATTGACGACATCAGTCGTAAAATGATTCTTCCAATTTTAAATATTGTCCTACCTACTATCACATTTATTTTCAATACGTCTTTATTCTCTTCTACTTTTCCAGCAATCTGGAAACAAGCTACCGTTGTACCGCTTCCCAAGTGCAGTAATCCTGCTGACTTTTCCCAATACAGACCTGTTTCCATACTTCCTTTTTTATCAAAAGCATTAGAACGACTTGTTCATAAACAACTCTCATCATTTTTGCTCATTAATGATATTTTAAATCCGTTGCAATCAGGTTTTCGTTCTGGTCATAGCACTGTAACGGCGCTAGTAAAAGTCTCTGATGACATACGTCAAGGCATGGAAAACCAAAAGGTGACGATACTTACCCTTCTTGATTTTAGTAATGCTTTTAATACTGTTGATTATGACATCCTACTAGCATTACTTGAATCTATAAATTTGGCACCTTCTGTTGTAGGTTGGTTTCTTAGCTACTTGAAAGGCCGTCGTCAGCGTATCCGGATTGATGACAAATATTCACAGTGGTGCGAAATTACCTCTGGTGTTCCACAAGGAGGTGTACTCTCTCCACTGCTTTTCTCAATTTTTATTAATTCTATAACTAATTCTCTCTCCTCTTCTTTTCACTTATATGCGGACGATCTGCAGATTTATTACCAAACACCAGTGATTGATTTATCTAATGCAATAGACGTCATGAATTCAGATCTACAGAAGGTGGGACACTGGGCTGAATCCCACGGACTGTCTCTTAATCCCAACAAATCCCAATGCTTACTCATTGGTAGTAGTAGGCAATTGCATAAGATAGACTGGAACTCTTTAGCACCCATCTGCTTAAATAATGTTACAATTCCCTATTCCACCACAGCCAAAAATCTAGGTGTAATCTTTGATAACAATCTATCTTGGAAAAATCATGTGAGTGAAGTCAGTAGAAAAATATTTGCTTCAATGAGTTCGTTGAGAAGAATCCGCAATTTATTACCTACATCGACTAAAGTCATGCTTGCAGAGTCATTACTTTTGCCTATCATTGATTATGCTGATGTCTGCTACCTGGACGCTAATGAGGAATTGATTAATAAATTGGAGCGGCTACAGAATACATGCATTCGCTTTATTTATGGACTTAAAAAATTTGATCATGTATCTGAATACCGCTCAAAGCTTAAATGGCTACCCATTCGGCACCGACGAAATAGCCACACCCTGTCCCTCCTGTATAACGTTCTTCATAATCCCAATTCCCCTCCATACCTACAATATAAATTCGAGATGTTAGGTTGCAGAGATTCTTCATCACGCCGTCTATGCTCTCAACATATACTCATATTCCCTATCTGTCACACTAAATTTTATAGTAAATCGTTTGCGGTTCAAGCTGTACGCCTATGGAACGCACTCCCTTGTGATATTAGGCAGGCAAGATCCGTGACGTTATTTAAAAAATATCTCCACCGGCATTACCTCTCGCTGTCGTAATATAACTATTGTATTGCGTTATTTCTTTTTTTTTACTTTTATCTATAGTTTTTGTCTTTTTATATTGCCACCCGGTAGTTATGAAAATAAAATGTCTCCTCAGGTTTGCCTGGAAGAGATCGCTCTAAGCGATAAGGCCTAAATGTACACATATTGTAAACTGATGACTAATTTTGTATATTTTCAACGTGTGTGCAATAAAGAGTTTTATTATATTATTATTATCTTTTCTTTTATAGATTCAAATGAAGTAAATCACTAGTGACTGAGTTTCAAGGTAGGCCTGAATTTCTACATAGGAATAAAATTGTTTGTTTGTTCAAGCAATTTTCTAAGCCAATTTGAGGGGAATTTACAGGCATATAGATAACTTTTTAGACAAATGTCTAAGCTAAATATCATTGCAATTTTCCGTAGGGGTTAAGGAGTCAGTAGTAGTGCCAAGATTAATGTAAAAATAAAAGACAATAGATAATCAATCTAAATAATATATTGTTAGCTCTCTTAAACGATCTTATCAAAAATCATATATATTAATACGTGAAGCCTAATCTTTGTACCCCTTTTTAACGGAATTGGGCGAACGGATGAACGTGAAATTTGGCATAGTTAAAGTTTTTATGGAGGAGAAGTGCAGGAAGCTATTTATTTTATATAAAATGCATTAGAAGTACATTAAATTAATTAAAATATGCATTACTCACACTACTGCTTCAATTTTACTCAACATATACACACATGTAAATAAAAAAGACATTTTGACATCTGTCAATAAAGGACTTCAAAAAAGGTTGTGAAGGAGGTTGCTATGCTCGACTGTATATATTATTTTACTCTTACGTTCCAATTACCCTTTTAAATTCTACATTCAACAATGATATTAACCCTCATAAAATTCAAACTTAAAAAAAATCAATGAACTATGGTCGAATGTCGACCACTGGCCGCCCACTAGTAATAATAAAAACGTTTAACCTCGTTCATCTGATTCAGCAATACATTACTGAACACAATTATATACTACACCCGATGCGGATGAGCCGACGCTCCGAACGAGATGCTCCACGTTCCCGTTTGGCCACGTTCTTCACACGCCAGCACCATGCCAGCGAGTAGAGCGTAATCTTCACTTCAGCACTAGTACCTCCCGACGGTAGATAGATTTCATGTGAAAGTATGACGTCATCCACAGCGACATCATGTTTGCGATTGGATCGACCACTCCGAGGGATCGGACCTAGGCTTGAGCCGCTGCCGAGGGGGGCCTAATCAAGTGTGCGGGAGCGAAGTTTACCCCCAGACCACGGCGGCGTGATCTGTGGTTACGCGGGCGTGGGCGTGAACACGCTCTGTTTTGAGAGACAGGCTGGTACTGATCGTTCGCTGCCGTTATTTTGTCGGGAGGATCGGTGAAAATGTTTCGCGGACGTCTTTTGTATCGCGCGGCGTTCGGTACGGTTTCGTAATCCGTGGCGGATACCACTAACGGACTGGGATGATTCGCGGCTTTTTCAAAGTAGCTAGTAGTGAGTGATTTTACATACGTCCAGATCGAGGGCATCTCCAGGTCCCTGTGGAGATCCTCGTTCCGGGCGTACCACGGGGCGCCGGTCGCCTTACGTAAAAAGCGGTTCTGTATTATTTGTATTCTATTGAAGCTATACGGTGACATATGTGCGAAAACGGGACAGCTATATGTCAGAACGGGTCGGATGCAAGTTTTATACAACGTGAGCTTGTGTCTGAGGGACATCTTGCTCTTGTGGCAAACTAACGGATGTAGGCGAGTCATGACCATAGCGGCCTTGTTTCGAACTATCTTAGTGTGAGCTCTGAAGGAGAGGTGTCTATCTAGTGTAACTCCTAAGTATTTAATCTGTTTGGTCCACGGAATGCCGACTCCGTATAATCTAATCGGTTCGAGTTTGCGCTCGTAATTGCGGCATTTAGGGTCGAAAAATATCGCGGCGCTTTTGTCGGGATTTACTTCTATACGCCATAGAAGAAACCAGCGACCGAGTGTGCTGACGGCTTCTTCTATGCGTTTCCTAAGTTGTATCGGAAACCAATCGGAAGCGAAGATTACTGTATCGTCAGCATAACAACCTACCTCTACCCCCGGGAGCCGAGGTAGGTCGCTGACGAACAGATTGAAGAGGGAGGGTGCCAGAATGGACCCTTGGGGTACACCTGAACGTACGGGGTGGGCTGAGGACAGCTCACCTTCCACTCTATAGTGGAAAGTCCTATCTGATAAATATTCGCGGATTAAGAATACTAATCTATCGGGGATGCGAAAACTAATTAACTTGTGGATGAGCCCTGCGTGCCAGACCTTATCGAAGGCCTTGGCGACGTCGAAGAAGACTGCCATTGTGCGTTTCGGTTTAGGTTTTACCGGATCCGGGTTACGATCGGGATCGCTATTCCATCCGGCGTGGATGTACTCCGTGAGGCGGTGTACTTGATGCGTACAAGAGTGAGCGGCGCGAAAGCCGAACTGCTCGGGTGGTAACAGATTCAGTTCTGATATAGCGGTCTGGAGACGGTTCAGAAGGAGCCGCTCGTATAGTTTGCCTATCGTGTCTAGTAAGCTAATAGGGCGATAGCTGTCGGGAAGCGAAGCTTTTTTGCCGGGCTTGTGAATCCCTATCACTACGGCCTTCTTCCAGGCGGCTGGAAAATGACCCTGGGACATGGCCGCATTGAAGATGCAGACCAGTAGAGCTATGATGTGGTCAGGAAGGAGTTTCAGTACCTCGTTCCTGATCCCATCGGGACCTGGGGACTTTCTAAGTTTTAAGCGCTTGATGGCGTCCGATACTTCGACAAACGTGATAGGGGTTAGGGTATCCGCCGGCGGTGACGCGAGCGCGCGCTCTACCGAGGACTCGATCGATTCAATATGCGAAGGGTCAGTGTTTGCTGTGTTAGGTGAACATTGTTTCTCTAAGCTCGCGGCGAGACACTCCGCCTTGTCTATACTATCGAACGCGGGAGGCAACCCGGGGCCTCTATCGAGAGGGGGCATCGGAATGACTATGTCTGATTTGAATTTCTGTACGAGTTTCCAGTACGCCAGGTGGGACGGCTCGATGTCCTCGAGCACCCTGTCCCACCTGTCGGCCCGGATCTCGGCGATACGAGTCCTAACTTGCTTACGTAAAGTCTTTAAACGAACGCGATTCTCTACGGACGGGTAGGTGTCGTGGGCTCGAGTCGCGGCGTTCTTTTCCGTGATCAACGCTCTCGCGTCGTCCGGGAGTATGAAGCGGCGATCGTTCGCCGCTTGTACCTCTTTCGAGGTCTCCCTGACGGCGGTCTGGAGATAGTCGACCAGGGAATCGATGGCCGAATCCGCGTCAGCTTTCGACACTAACACGTCCGGGATTCTGTCTAAACCTACTGACGTCGGGTTGTCTTTAAAGTAGCGTTGTAATTTCGCGTAGTCGGCCACCCTGACCGACGGCGGGGTGGTGTCCGAGCTCGAACCTAATAGTAATACTACGGGGCGGTGATCTGAGTCAAGTTCGTGTACGACTTGTATGAGTCGTAACCGAAGCGAGACGTTTTTAAAGAGAGCTACATCTAACACTGTCGGGCGACAGTTGTCCTGAAAGTGAGTGGGTTCCGAAGGGGCTATGACGTCAAAAGCTAGATCGTCACCTAGTCTATCGAGTATCCTCCCGTTTCGGGAAGTAGTCGAACTGTTCCAGATGACGTGTCCGCTGTTGAGGTCCCCCGCTATAATGACGGAGTCTCCTAGTTCGAATAGTGCTTCTAGGTCGGTTTTTAATAGGACTTTATTCGGCGAAAGATACGCGGATACTATTGTGACGGATGGATGACCGGTCATCCCTAGTCTACACACTGACACTTCCATATTGGATAGAGCGGGTGGATCTAACGGCACGCAGTAGAGTGAGCGCCTATAATAGATCAACGTGCCACCCCCGCGGGTGGCACGGTCGTTCCTAACTATTTTATAGTTCGCGATCGCGGGGTTGCGCATTTTCGGTTTTAATAACGTTTCCTGTACGAGGAAGATATCTATTTGCCTGTCGCGTAAAAAGGCAGCTACTAGATCGCGCTGTGTATATAGATTCCTAGCATTAAAAAATGAAAGAGATAGGCCGCGCGGTTTAATTCTATTCATGGCCGTAGACATGATTATTTAGTGTGAGTGTTTGTGTTATTCGAGCGCGCGATGCGATTAAGCGTTTTCGCGATGTTTGGGAAGCGTAAGATCGCGTTGAACGCACCCGTTTCTGCGTTAGACTCGATTACAGAGGCGAACGCGTATATCTCCTCTATATCGTGTTCTTCGAATAATCCCATGATTTGTGCAAACCCTTTGATGACGGTCGGTGAGAAGAGGTCGGGTTGTGTGTTGTGTCTCGCCTGCGGAGGCTGTGTGTGTGGTGTGTGAGTCTTGGGAGGCTGTGTTTGAGGCCTGGGAGCCTGCGGTTGGGATCTGGGAGCCCAGGGGGCCATAGGGGCCCGCCCAGGCTGTGGCGCGCGTGGCACGGAAGGTGTCACGCGCGGTGCGGTGGGTGGGACGCGCGGCACTGAAGGTGACACGCGTGGGGTGGTCGCGGGCGCTGCCGGGGTGCGGAAGGCACCCGGCAGGCCGGGGAAGGCCTCTACGGACATGAGTGGTGGAGGTGGAGGGCGGGCGGCGGCGGCGGGCGCCCTGGGCGCTTGCCTCGCCTGGCGAGGGCGTTGTGTGCGGGGCGCGCGGGGGCAGCCGCGATAGTTCGCGGGGTGGCCCGTGGCGCCGCACAGAACGCAACTCGGAGGGTCTGCGGAGGTCGGGGTGCGAGGACACTCCCTAGTGGAGTGGTCGCCTAAACACTTAACACACCTGGGACGCAGGTGGCAGTTTTTAGCTGTGTGGCCGTAGCCCTGGCAGTTGTGACACTGCGAGGGCGCGTGAGATTTGCGAGGGGGCTCTACTGTTACGCCCGTGAGACCGCACACGGACGTAATGTTGAAAATATCCTTGCCTTCCTTGGTGCGGTCAAGGATGACCAACACCAAGTTGAATTTAGCTTTAGTGAGAGGGTGGTACATGCGATGTACCTCGCGAGCGGGGAAGTTTTCGTTCTTAAGGAACGCTAAGATCTCCTCTGTAGGGATCTCTACCGGGATGCGGCGTAAAACTACTCTTAGGAGGCGTTCCTCCTCTAGTGCGTACGTAAAGTACGCGAGTTTGTGGTCCCTCAGGTATTGGGTGAGTTTCCTATGCTGATCTGAATTGGGTACTTTAACTTGAATACCGGCCTGTGTGTTGAGTGCCGATGTGTAATGCACTCCTAGGTGTTTGAGCGCGGTGGAGATGGCGATCCACCGCGACTTGTCTTGTATCGTGACTGGCGGGGGTGGGCGGGGCTTCTTAGCCGCGGGTTGTGTGGGCGCTTGCGAGTCCGTTTGTGAGTGCGGTCGTGTCTGTGTGAGCGAGACGGCAACAGGGCTTGATCTGCCCGATCGCGGTCTCGCGTGTGTGGACGGTGTCGCGGTAGGCACCCGGGTGCCGTCTATTTTGCCTTCGCGGCACGGAACTTTAAGTGCGGGACATTCGGGGCCCGAATCTGGGTCTGATTGCGTCGGCTGCGTGGGTTGTTTCCGCTTCGGTATCTTCGTTACGGTAATGAATCCGTCGTTATCGGGCGCGGGCGCGGCGGTCGCGGGCGGTGTGTTTGACGCGGCGGGTGTCGCGATGTCGACCTCCATGTTATCTAACTCGGTGTTGCCGTTGAGCGGCGAGAGGGGCGATTCTAGTTGTTCTAATACCGCGAAGGAGTTCGCGGTAGGCACGCGGGCCTCGCATGTTTCGTCCTCCGAGGACGGGACTAGAACCGAGCTAAAGATAGCTGCGGCATCTACTGTTGGATAATTGGCGCGGAACGAATCTAAGATCTCTGCGATCTGCTCTATTGATGCCATTTCGATGGCTTGGTGGGGGCCGCGAACAAACCTCCCTGCCTTAGGGGCAGGGGGGCACGCCTGAACGGAAAGTTATGGGACTATCCCGAGTTATTGAACTATTTTCAAAAGCACACAATTTATAGTACATTTTTGTAACGCGTTAATTTTTCTATATGAAAGGACATATCACGATCTTCAGGATCTTCACGAAGATCGGTGTAGTAGTTACAACGTGATAATGAAACTAACAAACTCACATTCAGTATTTATTATATATATTGGGATAAAAAAATGAAAACGAAAGTTTTCTCACATTTTCAATGTTATATTTTGTAGGATTTTCAATATGGCACAATAAACACGGATTTAATAAAGGTAAAAAATATTTAATACTAGCAGGCCCAGCAGACGTTGTCCCACCCTGATAATAAAAAAACCCTTGACAAATTATATACCTAAACCTTCCTCATAAATCACTTTACCCACTGGTAGAAACCGCATGTAAAACCGTTTAGTAGTTTTTGAGTTTATCGCGAACAGACAGACGTGACAGAGGATTTTGTTTTATAATATACTAGCGGGCCCAGCAGACGTTGTCCCGCCCTGATTTTACAAAAATCATTTACAAATTATATAGTAAAACCTTCCTCAAGAATCACTTTATTCACTGGTGAAAACCGCATACAAATCCGTTCAGTAGTTTTTGAGTTTATCATGAACAGACAGACAGACATACGCGGTAGGAAAGTTTTTATTATGAAAAAAAAATCAACATATATACTCCTTCCAAACCTTTCTACTAAGACACTGCGATCTTTCTTTTTTAAAAAAATCCCACCTTTTCCAAGTTTTATGTAAATTGATAGGTCCCGAGCCATCAAGGATCTCAATCTCATTGAATATTCAAATTTAAGACAAAATTGAAAATACCTTGGCATCGGCCATTAATTCTGTCACCGCCGGGTCCGGGGGTGCTGGCTTGTAATCGTTATAAATGGATGTAGCTCCACGCACAAATTAATCAGTGTTCGAAATGATTACACGAGAATCGATTGAGCTTTACAAAATTGCTGTTGATCTCGTCGTTTCGATCTTCATTATTTTGTAAACTTTAAATCACACTTAATGTTTCAAATGTTCAACACTTGATGGCAATGATATCATCATATATATTAATACGTGAAGCCTAAACTTTGTATCCCTTTTTGAAGGAATTGCGTGAACGGATGAACGTGAAACTTGGCATAGTTAAAGTTTATATGGAGGAGAAGTGCAGAAAGCTATTTATTTTATATAAAACGCATTAGAAGTACATTAAATTAATTAAAATATGCATTACTCACACTACTGCTTCAATTTTACATAACATATACACACATGTAAATAAAAAAGATATTTTGACATCTGTCAATAAAGGACTTCAAAAAAGGTTGTGTAGGAGGTTGCTATGCTCGACTGTTTGTATTATTTTACTCTTACGTTCCAATTACCCTTTTTCATTCTACATTCAACAATGATATTATAACATACAACTATTATTATAATATTTATCCCTTTAAAAAATCAATGAACTATGGTTGAATATCGACCACTGGGCGCCCACTAGTTATAACTAAAAAGCTGTTATCTACATAATATTGTGTCAAAACAAATGGCACGATAACGCACACATACGTAAAGGATTATTGTAACGCCACACTCTCTAAGATAAAACGCGGAAGTAGGATGGCATATTCTTATGCATGTTGCTTAGATACCGGCGGATTGACGAGGCAGCCATCAAAAATCAGATAGCTACTCAAGTTTTAACAAGGCGATATCGAAGCGCTTATGATGTATCTACAGCTTTTTATTTATAATATCTGGCATCTGGCATACATCATTTATTCGTCAAACATTGAAGCGCCAAAGTCTAGTGTATGAGAAACCATTATGCGCGCAACTCTACAATAATTGCTGTGTTTTATTGAGTTTGTAGACCAGAGAGCGCCAGTTCCTCTCTAGGTTATAGACCAGAGAGCGCCAGTTCATCTCTAGGTTATAGACCAGAGAGCGCCAGTTCCTCTCTAGGTTATAGACCAGAGAGCGCCAGTTCATCTCTAGATTTAGCATGTTTAACATCTTGGACCACATCATTTAACATCAGATGGGATTTTGGTGAATCGCTAAAACCTGTAGGAGCCTAAACTGACTCGAAAAGAGTGATAGTAAAACTCGCGAATGCATAAAATGGGTTGTTTATATTTAACTCCTTGTATGGTATTTATCGTTTCAAGATATCTTTCCATAGTTTCATTCAATTCTTCTTTTTACCCTTATCCCACATAAGTAGGGTCGGTACAACATGTTCCTCATGTTGTGGTATATGATTTGGCTTAATTTTTACGATCGGCCGCCTGCCTGTCATCAACCCTCCTTGGGATTATTTTGTTGTACCACTGTATTTACGATTATTATTATATAGTTACGAAGTCTGATAGGATATTTTAGCTTTATAATTTTTCTGTAGGCTTTAGCTTTGGTAGGCTATTTATAGTGTCTGCTTGAGCGGCAACACCGTTCCGGTTAAAAAACGAAGTTCTTCAAGATTATGGTTTGCTTGCTATACTGCCATTTTTATGTAACAGAAAACTAGCCAACTTTAGAGTATTCTCGAGGACTGTATTTTCGGGTTTTTTTTTCAGGATTCGTGGTTTCAGAGCTTTCTCAGTAATAATAATATAACATTAGATACAATAAACCATTATAAAAAAATAAATATGAAAAGTATAATAGAAAAATAAAAGCAAATAAAATGACATGTTAATGTCATTAATTGTTTTACCATTTAATACTAACTAGTGGGCGCCCAGAGGTCGGCATTCGACTATAGTTCATTGATTTTTTAAAGGTATAATTTTATTAGGGTTCTTTCGTCAAAGGGTATTATGTTATAATATCATTGTAGAATGTAGAATGAAAAAGGATAATTGGAACGTAAGAGTAAAATAATACATACAGTCGAACATTGCAACCTCCTTCACAACCTTTTTTGAAGTCCTTTATTGGCATATGTCAAAATGTCTTTTTTATTTACATATGTGTATATGTTGTGTAAAATTGAAGCATTAGTGTGAGTAATGCATATTTTAATTAATTTAATGTACTTGTAATGCATTTTATATAAAATAAATAGGTTTCTGCACTTCTCCTCCATATAAACTTTAACTATGCCAAATTTCACGTTCATCCGTTGGCTCAATTCCGTTAAAAAGGAATACAAAGTTTAGGCTTCACGTATTAATAATATATATGATACTAATAAAGTACTATAGTTTTAATACTAATCGTTTCATACAATTATGTATGCATATTCGGTTTACAATAAATTTAAACGCTTCAGCCAGTCAAGTCTAGCTGAGATATTATTATAATATCTACAAACTTATTAAAAAAGGAAATCCATAAAACCTGGATTCAATTAACCTTATTACATAGGGTCTTTAATTTAGACATTTCTCACGAATGGTGGTTTCATTACAGTAAAAATGATTTCAATTTAAACCGACATAAATTCTTGGAGCTCTAAAATCTAATATAACGGAATCCAAACGCTCGTCTGTGCCTTGTTAACCCGGCTCAATGTCTTCTCGTAATTACAAACTGCGTCTGTCGCACTATTTATTTGGTGATGAATTTAGGCGGGATATTCATTGACTTAATGATTTATTTCGGGGTATCTTATCAATAGCGCATCATAATTTATTAATTTGCTATTGTTAAGAACTTTCATTAAGTGGTTTTGGGTTACTCTCAAGTCTTGTGGAAGAAGCAAAAATTTAAACATTGCCTTGTAGCGATTTTAAATACATGCCTTTTTGCATTAGAAGTGTGTTGTAATGTATATAAGAACAATTTTGTTGATTTCTTGAAGATATACTTCTTTTGGCGCGTTAGGGAAAAATGATAAGAGTAAATTTTTACGATGGGCGCGCACACCGTCACGAAAAACCGACACTCTGAAGTTAGCTATAATCAACTTTTTCTATTGTTAGTGTCGTTTTTCTACAAACTTAGAATAAGGCGAAAGATAAATTTTTTGAAAAGATTTTAATCTTGTTATAGTATAACTTCTAACGCGTGTACATAAGTACACACACACTTTTTTTATCACAGTAAATATTAACAACTTATCTTTAGATCCTGTATATTCATCAGTAGTAAACCATGAATGCTAAGCTTTAATGTTATCTCAATTTGAGATTCGTCTAATAACAATTGTAGAAGATTCACAATCTCCTGAAGCAAATTATTTGCAGAGAAATCTAGTCGAGAGTAAAATACTTAGATGAAGCAAACAATGCAAAAAACTCAATTTACGTATTAGTTAGAAGTGATTTTATACTTCATGGGTTTTATGACATGCAGTTTAAGGTAGCGAAATGCTAAATCTGAAGGAGAATTGATTTTGAATTATAGTTACTGAACCACATATATAAATTATTGGCAATAGTTTTTATACTTCCGAAATTGGGATGGAGGGAGTTAACTATCTGAATTAGAAAAAGCTCTACTGCCATGCCATAGCTTCATTACTATGATTTACAAGCCCAATACAGCCTTTGCAATTAATTTCGACGCTGTGTCCGAACACGCTTCGACCGAGACATTTTATTGCCTCGTATACCTCATAGATGAATATAATTATAAGGATATAAAATCTAGCCTTTTTGACGATTAATTTTTATTAATGGATTAGTTCTTTATCGGTCTTTGATAAATGTGCTAACTTTAATTAGACGTTTTGAAGTGGCTGAATATCACGTTGAAAGATTTAATTACATAGATAGACAAATACAGGTGAAGCTTGTTAAAAAAAAATTACATCACGGAGTAAAGTACTAAAGTACTTACATGAAGTTGTTGCAAAAAATTTCTACATATATTGGGAAAAAGCGTTGACGTTTTTTACCATATACGAAATATTGTGACCGTCCTTAGATTCTAGGGTCGTCGGTGCCATGGCACGTTAAGGGCGCCTCTATAATTTACTATAGATTAATTGTGAAAGTCGAACACGCTCAAGGAGGGTTTCAAAACGTCTGGACCTCACAAAGAGCTTGTTTACACGCTCCGCCATTGTTCTATAATAAACGAGAGAATTCAATTTCATTTTGGTATTTGCGAATGTAATGTTTATTTTGTAAATTAATTTGCGACTGAAACTTTCCGACGACGTATGAAAACGTTTTGATTTTAATAACGTCTCTAATTGTTTAAATTATGTAAATGTTTTATCAAAATTAATTATGATAATGAAGAAACAATATCAAAGCGTCTTAGAATTTGAATAATATTATAGGAAAAAAATGTATTAAAAATGCTGAGCGAACATTAAATAGCTTATAGAATATTTTAAATGGGCTTATTTTATTAAGCTCCTTAATAATTTAGAACTAAAATTTTGTTTTAAGATAATATAAAACTTGATTATCTCAGTAATATTTTTATTTGATCGAAGAAGGCGTTACTTTGCTGAAATCGATCATTAAATATTGCAGTGAACGTTACTTTGCCTTTCCGCCTGGAATTGATTGGCAGCTACCACGTCTTAATGGAACAAAATAACCAAAATCGATAATCACAATCGATTGTAGTAATTACACGTTAATCTGCAACATATTTCAATTAAATATATATTTTTTATATTTACAGTTACATATCAACAGGATCAACCGTCAGCCAAGGAACGCAATTTCAATTTTTTTTTAATTTATTTCCTATTATTTCGCTCTCTCCTTATTATCAGTTTCAGGTGTAACTTTTTCAGATACACTAGGACAAATGAAATCAAACGTTTATTGTTGCATTGATACGCGGTAGCTACCAATCTATTCCAGGCAGAAATGCAAAGTAACATCTACTATAAAATGTAATCTTCTTTTTTTTTATAATAGCACGGCAAAATGACTGCACCGTGCCTGATGGTAAGCACAGTACAATCCAAAAATAATTACGACCACCGACTGACACAGTATCCATCGCCGGTCGCCGCTCTCATGCCGGCCTGTGAAAAGCTGGGTATGCACAGGCTAATCCCGAAACGCGACCCGCAGAAGCGAATCACTATGACGGGCTTTTTCGCCATATACATGGTGGTTGCGACCCAGTCAGGCTGTAAAACCCTACCATCCCGCTTTCGCCATTGCCTCGTTCGTTATTCAGCAGGGTGCACCACGTGCAGGTGAGGTTGGCTTGGGTGTCTCAAGTCTTCGATGTTATTTGACACCCCTTACATCCCAAAATGTAAATTATTTCGTTTCTAATGCGATGTACCTCTTGTATTAATATGAAGCCTTTTTTTTTTTAGGCAAAAAAAATATATATAAAATGAAGATAAAGATTGAGGTTTCACGTGAACTTTACAAATTATTTTAAGAATAAATATCTAAATCAAAAGGGGAAAAAACTATAAGGCAGTATAATTATTGCTTTATCGCTGTCACTGCCTGACTGAGAATAGTAGGCGCACGCGAAGGTGAGAGGCACAAAAGCAACCCAGGAGGTACAGGAAAGACGTTTCTCGCCAATATATATATAGGATAGTTTTTATCTTAATTGAACCCGGTAGGCGTAGCTGCAATCGGGCTCTGGGTTTTTCAAGGATTTTCTCGTTTGGCAATACAATTGGAACCGGTAATAACCGATTTAACGCAGATAAAGTTGCGCGGGTCAGCTAGTATAACTGTATGCTATAAACTGGTGGTCCCATGTTTCAGACTTAGCAAAACCAGTAATAGTTTTTTAGGTAATACTGTTAGGTTCTACAATAAAGACCCAAAGCATGTTACCGATTTGCCGGACTGTAAATTTAAGCGCCATGTCAAATGAGTTTTAGTTTCAAAAGGATATTAAAGAGTGGATCAGTATGTGAATGATAGTGATGTCTGGAATTGACTCCTCTCTGTGCATCCACTAAAAGCATTGTATAATGTATTGGAAATATATGTTAAAAAAATTTACCCGATCGAGTTTCTTGCCGGTTCTTCTCGATAACTGGGTTGTTTTCCGAACCGATGGTAGTCTTTGACGTTCATAAGTGCCTTATTAGGGCCTAAACTGAATAAAGTATTTTTGATTTGATTTGCTAGTAAACATGTCATGGTTGGTATTTGACCATAATAAGAGGTACAAAGCTTTTTCTCCACTTTTTTATATATCTATACGTATATAAAAAGGGAGAAAGTATTAAGTTCATCTTTTCCCTCGGTTACTTCACTTTCTTATTTTTTGTTAGTTTTTCGAGTAGCCATTGATGAGATTTAGTATTATCGATGAAAATTTTGGACACATTTGTTCTTTTTTTATCTTACTTTTGAATTCGTTTGAATTCACTTACGTTTAATAATTTAAATTGGTAACACTTATCAGTTGATGATGGAGGAAAACATCACGAGAAAACCTCTCGAGACTCTGACCTGAGACTCTCACACTGGGAGACTAATATGGAACTGTGTATTTATCGCAGTGTGGGCTGGAATGGTGATTATGCCCATACCTTACTTCGAGAAGAGGCCTATGACCCCACAGTGGGTCTCTTACAGGCTGATAATGATATTGATAACGACTAAACAAAAGAATAAGAAATAAAACTATTAAGAAAGAGAGGAGAAATACATGCTGAATTGATTTATCTAAGCCTAAGATAAATATTAGTAATATTCTTGTCTTACTTAACTGTATATTTTGTAATATTGGTGCTGTTTTACGTAATATAGTTAGGTTATTGTGCAAAAATAATACAAGGGAACATGGATTCTGAGTTCACACAAAAACTCCTTCGAACTACTGGTCCAATTTAGAAAATTCTTTCAGTGTTATATAGCTCATTTATCAGGAAAGGTTATAGGTTATATATCATCACGCTAAGAACCATAGGAGCGGAGCAGCAATGAAGAATGTTGCAAAATCGGGGTATTTTTTTCTTTTCAGAGCTTCCACGCTTACGTATTACCGCCCAACGAAGTGGGCACGGGTCGGCTAGTTACTAATAAGCGCCCAGTGGTCGATTCATTCTGTCAGCGATTCGACCATAATTCATTGATTTTTTAAAGTTTGAACTTTATTCGGGTTCTTTTGTCAAAGGGTATTCTTCTATTATCAAAGGTTATCATCATGGCTACTCAGTTATTTGCCTCTTTTTTTTAATTGTATAAACATAAAAAGCAGTTACATAAGGTGGTAAGGTTCTCAAATTCTAAGTAAAGATAACTTTACGAAAATAAAGAAATTTATCGCAACTCATCACACAATTATCAATTAATTTTACACGATATCATGGGTAGGTGGTATTTCTGGATGATATTGAATTTAATGTAGTATGTACATCATAAGGAATATTGATACACCCAGTATCATTGTTTGGAAAACTAATGGATACACAATAGAATCAAATAATGAATCCAAAACAAAGAAGTTTTTAATACTATCATTAGCTTTTGAAAATGAATTCCTTTTTGTTCAAAATTTATCATCAACTGTAATAAATATAATTGTTACATCAAGTTGAACTAAGAATCTAAGTCGTGGATTACTTTCATGAGCAAACAAATTTTCTTATTTTGATTTTACAAAGTATTTTTGGCTCATTTTTTTTATTGAATCATCATTTCAAGTGAATTCACCACAAAAAAATACTAAACATAAACATACTAAATATTG
The DNA here is from genome assembly GCA_015888305.1 of Antheraea pernyi. Lineage (NCBI taxonomy): Eukaryota > Metazoa > Arthropoda > Insecta > Lepidoptera > Saturniidae > Antheraea > Antheraea pernyi. Next base: position 2,460,338 of record MU158773.1, on the reverse strand, counting down.
ACTTTGACTTTGGTAATATTGCTTTACTCTTATGACATAACAAAGTGAAAGCAGTCCAGGCACCTAAAATTTTCAATAAAACCAAATAGAATAATCATTATTTCAGTGGTTCCATAAATTTACTAAAGATAATCATTTAAATTATGAATTTACTTATTATATTATTAGAAAATTAACCTACAATTTGACCACTTGATTTCAAAGGGCATTTTAGGCATGCAACGTCAGTCATGTTAAAAATATTGAAAAGGTAAAATATTGGAACGTAAGAGTGACATCCGTCAAAGTGTCTTTTCCATTTATATGTGTGTATTTGTTGTGTAAAATTCTAGCAGTAGTGTGAGTAATGTACATTTTAATTAATTTAATATGCTTGTAATGAATTTTATATTAAAAAAAATAGCTTTCTGCACTTCTCCATATAAATTTTAACTATGCCAAATTTCACGTTCATCCGTTCGTCCAATTCTCTAAAACAGGGGTACAAAGTTTGAGCTTCACGTATTAATATATACTAGTGGGCGCCCAGAGGTCAACATTCGACCATAGTTCATTGATTTTTTTAAATTTGAATTTTATTAGGGTTCTTTTGTCAAAGGGTATTTATGTTATAATATCATTGTAGAATGTAAAATGAAAAAGGGTAATTGGAACGTAAGAGTAAAATAATACATACGATCGAGCATAGCAACCTCCTTCACAACCTTTTTTGAAGTCCTTTATTGACAGATGTCAAAATGTCTTTTTTATTTACAAGTGTGTATATGTTGTGTAAAACTGAAGCAGTAGTGTGAGTAATGCATATTTTAATTAATTTAATGTACTTCTATTGCATTTTATATAAAATAAATAGCTTTCTGCACTTCTCCTCCATATAAACTTTAACTATGCCAAATTTCACGTTCATCCGTTCGTCCAATTCTTTAAAAAAGAGGTACAAAGTTTTAGCTTCACGTATTAATATATATGATACTGTATTCCTCTCTATAGATATAAATAAGATTTAAAAAAAATGTAAAATAAATGTTAGTGAAATTCTATAAACTCAGAGAAACAGTTGTTTTATTCAAAAATAAATAAATCATGTCTAACAAACTTCTGTTCAAGTCGTATCGGATTTCTGTTTCGAACTATCGTCAAGTAAGCGTTAAAACTTATTTATTTAGTGTCTGCTAACTCCATCCGGTTGAGTATTTAAGTTGTTATCGATGAGAGTATTTATACTGCATAGAACTTAACCAAAATCTCACCTGTCAAAGACAATGTGGTCTAAAATAGTAAAGAGTATAAAAAAAATAAATTCATGTAGTCGTCACAAGCGATTGAAGTAAAACTTTTAAATATTTTTGAATTTGTCAATAAATAGTTCATAAACAAACCAATTAACGACTTAAAAAAAAATCGATCTGACTACGCTATTCACCTAGCAAGGTCTTAACAGCTTCACTGGACTACTCAAAGACTTCGCTAAGACCAATAGGAGCTGAGCACCAATGAAAAATGTTTTTAAATCGTTTTTTTCCTTTTGAAAACTTCCGCTGCGTGTTAGCCAATAGTAATTTTTGTATTACTACTGTATATGGGAAAAATATAGAACTGTGGATTTCTCAGAGTTTGAAATCGCCAATACGTTGTGGGCTGGCGTGGTGATTACGCCCATACCTTCATTCGGGAAGAGGCCTATGGCCCTGCAGTGGGTCTCGTACAGTGGGCTGATGATAATTATTGTGTTACGTTAAAGTATAATTATTTTAAAACATATAAAATTGACGAAAGGAGACAATACACACTTTTGTGCGTTTGTTAAAATCAGAGGAATGTAATATATTGTTAGGTAAAATATCATACAATACATACAATACTAAATAGGGGAAATTGAAAAAAATGTGTTTTAGAGTGTCTTCATCCAACCCACATTCAAATATTGAGTTTTCCCTGATTCTGAGCTCTGCAAGAGGGACTTGAGAGTACACCTCTACAGATAGATCATCAGTCCACAGATAGTAGACACAGCAAGTTTGCAACAGTCACGAAACTTATAAAAAGCCATGGCTTACCCCGATTGTTATTCTGAATATATCCGGAAGCATATGATTTGTCTTTAATTGTAGTTTGCCTTTTATAAATGACATTACCGAATGTCGCGAAATTAAAAGAAATAATTAAAAACTTAGCGTAAGTCATTTTGATCTAATATTGTTAATCCGGAAGCTGACGGGTTAAATAGCTAATTATATTTAATTGAAGTATGTCAAATATATCAAAATAATATTGAAATATAGTGTCAAAAGTTCCAATAAGAACGAAACTCTTTCATTCTTTAAGGCAAACAATTTCATTTTTATATATTTATTATATAAAATATGTATTATATATATATTGATACAGGAAACATCTCGGGCGTCCCCAGAATACCCTACAAAATTATTATCTCAATCTGATCAGCGGTTTCGGTGTGCATACAGGACAAACGTACAAACATTGATTTTTATATATAAAGATAGTGATATCCACTAGATACTACATGTTTGTTGTATTTTAATAGGATTAATTATTATGGATCACAAACAAAAAAAAAGGTAACCCATCTGATTTGTTACTCTTTGACAACTGACATACATTTCAATATTTTAAAAATAACTAACTATTTTTTATTGTATACTGTACTGTATTTTTTTTTTCGAACTGACTAGCTTTTGACCTAGCAAGGTTTGAACAGCTTCACCAGACTACGTGTATTTAAATATTACTATTATCTATATCAATATAGATAAATCATCAATAAGTTTTCACTTCTATCGCTTGGTCATAAGCACGCCCTCACTTTTTTGTTTAACGTAACCCGAGGCGTGAACTTAAAACTGATGCTCATAAATTCCATTCATGGTTAATAAGGTACCTAATTATCCGATATTCACGCAAGGCGCGCGTCTCTCACGCTACGTTCATAGAGTAAATATGATTATTATTTAATCTATAAATTAGTTAGTAATTCTATAGTTATACTCTCTAATTTTGTTACTTAAGTGAATTCATAATGTTTTTATGTGATTAGGGTAGACATAGTTGTAGTGCAGTTTGGTGGCTTTCTGATCACATAACCATACTATCGCAGGTATCTTGGTAGCAATGTCACGCCACCCCTAGGCTGCTTTACACGTATTCGTCTCGGATTTTTTCAAGCTGAATTATATCTTAACCACCTTTTATTATATCACCTTTAGTAGGTGGGGTAGAGCCACGCTGAATTTATTACTGATTTCAGCATGAATGTGTCGGCTCGCTCGGGGTACTACCACCCTCTCATATAAAACCAACGTGAAGTAACAGTGCCTAGCATTGTGGCGTTTCGTTCGATCAGTGAGAGCGCCGGAGGCCCACCTCTTCTCCCCTCTCCTCTCCTCTCCCCCTTCCCTTCCCCTTCCCCCCTCCCTTTCCCCCAATCACAGGCTGGCAACGCACTTTCAAACCCCCTAATGTTGTTAGTGTCTATGGACGGTGGTGATCACTTAAATTCAGGTAACTCATCTGTTTGTTTGCCTGCCATGACGTGAAAAAAAAGAAAAAGCCACAAAACCACACGTCCACCGCATCTTTAACGTATGATGTCTCCTTTATTTACAGCCCACGTTTCGCTGCCATACATAAAGGTAATTGTAAACAGACCTTTGAGTTTGACAGGCATTTTCCTGTCGCACGTAACTCTAACTGTTAAACAAAAACCAAAAGTTTGTGGTCAATATTCAACCATTTTTTTTTTTATTTCAATACTATCGAGGTTTTTCTTGCCAATGAGACTAAATATTTTAGATTAGTTAGTCACAAGGATGATAAAATATGACTAATAAATAAATTATGGCAATCGAACAGGTGGGTCACCTGCTGATAGGCGATCACCACCGTCCATGGACACTAAGAACACCAGATGAGTCGAAAGTGCGTTGCCATACTTAGGGGGGAAAGGATTAGGGGACGGAGAGGGAGATGAGGAGAGGGGAGGGGAGGTGGGCCTCCGGCGCTCTCACTGACCGAACAAAACGCTACAATGACAAGCACTGTTACTTCACGTCGGTTTTCTATGAGAGGGTCCTCCGGGCGAGCCGACCCATTCATGCTGAAACTAGTAATAGTTTCAGCGTGGCTCTACCACCATTAAAGCTGTGACTCATTAACGATACGGTACTTCCATACGGAAGAAATAATTAATTAATTCCTTTTTTTTAATTATAAGAGTTAACTCTTTTTCGTCCTTCTAAGCTGCTATTATAAAGTAGGTTTGTTTGTTAGTAAGATGGAAGTCATTCTGTAAGTACAAATCCGATTTTAAAAACGATTTCACTAATCGGGAATGTACCTTATCATAAGATATTTCTACATTAATTAAATTTACATTATATTGAACACTGATGAGGTCGCAAGTAGTTACGAATTTGTTATTATATAAAATACGATCTTGGAGAACAGCCATACAAGCTTAAATTAACTATTAACGGGTTATTCATAGATTACTTATTATTTACACGGAGTATATATAATAAACATTAATATTTAATAAAAAAGGTGTTTACGATTCACACACGATAGAAGTGAAACTTCAGTAAATCGACAAAAGAATGAGATGAATATATATAACAAGGGTAGGATAATTACAAAGTTTATTTGTTTAAAAATGAATTTATTATTTCCGTTGCATCCGGTTTGACACACCATTTGGTCTCTCGCTCTGACTCACAAATTTTTGTATTTGTGTCTCTTACCTGTCGTTTTCTATCGCTCTGGCTCATTAATTTTTGTATTTGTGTCTCTTACCTGTCGTTTTCTATCGCTCTGGCTCATTAATTTTTGTATTTGTGTCTCTTACCTGTCGTTTTCTATCGCTCTGGATCACTAATTTTTGTATTTGTGTCTCTTACCTGTCGTTTTCTATCGCTCTGGCTCATTAATTTTTGTATTTGTGTCTCTTACCTGTCGTTTTCTATCGCTCTGGCTCATTAATTTTTGTGTTTGTGTCTCTTACCTGTCGTTTTCTATCGCTCTAGCTTATTAATTTTTGTATTTGTGTCTCTTACCTGTCGTTTTCTATCGCTCTGGATCACTAATTTTTGTATTTGTGTCTCTTACCTGTCGTTTTCTATCGCTCTAGCTTATTAATTTTTGTATTTGTGTCTCTTACCTGTCGTTTTCTATCGCTCTAGCTCATTAATTTTTGTATTTGTGTCTCTTACCTGTCGTTTTCTATCGCTCTGGCTCATTAATTTTTGTATTTGTGTCTCTTACCTGTCGTTTTTCCGTTGCATCCGGTTTCAAATCCCAACGATTGTAAAGAAGTTTCACTTTTAATAATATACTGGAGTATATAATAAAAAAAATATATTTACATCGCCAGAAAACTGTCTAGGACTTATGTAAGATCTAAAGAAAAAACAAGAATAACTCGCTTTAATATTTCCAACGTATTTTCATATCTCTATCAATCGGTTTGCAATTGGCAATGACATTTGTAAATGGGAGCAGCAGTAGATATTTGTTAAAGTAATATAAACCTTATCATTTAATAAATAAGCATACCTAATAATAACGTAATCAACTAGGTACCGGCGCGGTGTCGCGCATGCGCACTTCTCACAACAACGCCACCAGCCATGCGGAACGCACGCGTCTTTATTTTCATATTTATTCATTATTTGTGTTTTACAAACGCGAGACGGTTTGACACGAGATGTAAATTAGTTCGCGAATTGATAAAAGTCGGAATGCCTAGTGACTTATTTTTGGGGCAATGTAAGTATTTCAATATTATTTATAATTTACCATTACTCAGTTTACTGCTTTATTAAGTGTAAATTATCAACATTTTCCATTGGCTAAATGATTTTCTTAGGCTCCGTCACGTTACATGCCTACATTAATATCAGCTTTATATTTTTGCTATATATTTGAACTTTATTTGGGTTCTTTTGTCAAAGGGTTTTTTTATAAGTTTTAGCGTATGAACAAAAATCTACTGATATTAAGCGATGATGTGGTCCAATATGCTAAATTTCACGTTCATCCATTCGTCCAATTCGCTTAAAAAGGGGTACAAAGTTTTAGCTTCACGTATTAATATATATGATATAGTGCATCCATATTAAAAGAGAATTACATTAAAAGACAACATTTAGAAATCGATGTATTTTATTCAATTTGTAAAATTATTTGCGCGCTTACAATGATGCTATATTGAATATTGTTGTGTATATAAATAAAGCTAGCTAAATCCTATAAAATATATAGCAATATTATATTACAGTAATGTATATTTTTAAAAGGCTCACAACAAATATTACTGTGATATATCTGTCTATATCTGTCGCCTAAAGTATTTTTTTACATATTAAGGAAAAACAGAGTTTTTCGGGAAGCTTTTTAGACACATACTTGTATAAAGGTAATATTTATGCGATTATCTATAACTATTATGCGATTATCTATAACTAACGGGTCCGGCGGAGGTTACCCTGCCCTAATAATTAAAAAAATATAGACAAATTATATACCCGAACCTTCTTCGTGTATTCACTCTATTGGCTGGTGAAACCGTATGAAGATCCGTTCAGTAGTTTTTGAGTTTATCGCGAACAGACAGACAGACAGACGCGGTAGGGGACTTTGTTTTATACTATGTAATAATAGTTACCTGTGGCATTTAGTGTAAATTGACACTGCTCTTTAGAGCATGTTATTTTAATCAATATATTAATATGAATAATTGAATTTACGCGTAACAGGAAGAAGTGGGTGTGAGCTTGTGACCACATGATAGAAGTGAAAACTTATAAATAAATATATTCACATTGAAATTCACACCAGACTTATCAATGTATGTAAGTAAATATTACTAATGTTTGAGTAGGCGTAATATATGAAATACTATACTGATCATATACAATACATTCATAATATTATTATGTATGTAATAATCACTTAATTATTGGAACGATGACGACTTACTGTGAGATGGTAATCAAATCAAAAATACTTTATTCAGTTTAGGCCCTAATAAGGCGCTTATGAACGTCAAAACTACCACCGGTTCGGAAAACAACCCAGTCATCGAGAAGAACCGGCAAGAAACTCGATCGGATACTTCTTTTTAACATCATTATATATAAATTTCTTTTGTACGTGTGTACGTCACTGAACTCCTCCTAAACGGCTGGACCGATTTTGATGAAATTTTGTGTGCCTGTTGCAGTGAATTCGAGAATGGTTTAGATTCACAATTGGACCCGGTAGGTGGCGCTGCACACAATATATATATATATATATATTATACGTCACAATACCGTTTTTAGTGGATTCACAGAGAGGAGTCAATTCCAGACGTCACCATCGTTCACGTATTAATCCACTCTATAATAGCCTTTCGACACTAAAACCCGCTTGACATGGTGCTTAAATTTACAGTCCGGCAAATCGGTAATATGTTTTAGCGCTTTATTGTAAAACCTAACACTATTACCTAAGAAACTATTACTGGTTTTGCTAAGTTTGATACGTGGGACGACCAGTTTGTTACAGTTTCTAATATTTAGACCATGCCGGTCCTTTACAAAACTGTATGAGGTTGAAGACGACTGGAGGCTAAAATATAAACGATTCAGTGCATCAAATTCTCAAATTATTATTTAATAAACATATAGCATACTAGCTGACCCGTGCCCACTTCGTTGGGCGGTAATAGGCATTGTCAAGCTACAAGTTTTTTCTAGAACTCAATCGTATATCTCTCATCGTTAAGGCAGCGTTCGTAGGAAACATTTTCGTTCGACCATTTTTACTCCGGCTCCCCAGATATTACCCCCTACAACCTCCCAAACTTTACCTCTTTATGATATTAGTATAAATAATATAATTAGTTAATAGCTTCTGCCCGCGACTTCGTAGGCGTGGAATGATTATTTTGAGGTAAGACGCAGCGGAAGCTCTGATAAGGAAAAAATATCACGATTTTGCAGCATTCTTCATTGCTGCTCCGCTCCTATAATTCTTAGCGTAATAATATATAGCCTATAACCTTATGAGCTATATAACACTGAAAGAATTTTCCAAATCGGACCAGTAGTTCCTGAGATTACCCCTTACAACGTCACAAACTCCTTATAATATTAGTATAACTTTTTTATAGTCCTCTCGAACAAGATTTTATTTCAGTTTTGCAAAATAGATTTTGCTCGCGGCTTCTCTCACATTTGAATTAAAAAATTAAATACAGCCTATATATACAATTAGCTAATAATTATGTAGATGAAACAATTTAAAAAATCGGTTGTTCTATTTCAAATTATAATTCACAACCAAAAAATTAAATACTAACTCTTTATATTATCTTATATATATATATATATAAAATAAGAATGTAACGTGTCTGTACTTTTCTGTAAATATTGTCGCAGGTATCTAGGAATAAATAATAAAATACATTTCAATCGTTTTTAGAAATGTCTATCTGTCTATCTGTTTGTATGAACACCCTGCTAAATGGTTACCCTGCTACTAGGTTTAAAATAAAACCATAAAGCATATCTTTGAGAATAACATAGTCTTTGTTTCATTAAAATCGGACCGATCTATCAAAAGTTATTGTAATTTTAATGACTAGGCGGCGTAAGTACGAGAGAAAAGTAGATAAGTAGATGGACTTAACACATACAGATGACTTTATTAACCACTGTTTTTTACATAAGTTTTACGCGGACGAAATCGTGGGCAGTCTTAAATAATTTGCGTGATTATTTTCTTCAACTCATCTTTATTCACTTAACCCATGTTTCCGTCAGCTGCAATAAAAAAGTTTTTAAGTAAATAATACTTCATACGCATTTAAACTCATTCAGTGACGATACAACTTAACAAGGTCAAAGGTCACTGTATTGTTATGTTAATGAAAATCAATAGGTACTTAAATATATCGGAAAATTTTGTTGTTAATAATATTTACGGACGTATTAATGATGGAGGTATGAATTACAAAAGATCAAGGAAAACATACGATTCCATTCATTATAATTTATACAATGACGTCAGTGGACGGGAAAATAAAAATATCCAAAAAGATACTAACGTATTATATCTTGTCTACACATACAAACTTTACGCACGCAAAAAACACACAATACATTCAAACACTCGTCTTACACTTGCTTATACACTCATTGATCTTATTTATTGAAGTGAAACTTCTTTAGAATCGTTGTGATTTCAAACCGGATGCAATGGAAAAAATGACAGGTAAGAGACACAAATACAAAAATGTGTAGAATGAAGCCGACAAAGAATGAGACAGTACATACTATTTTATATTATCGGTCTCTCCTCATTGTGCCATGCTTCGTAGCATTCCCTCTCCCGTCTTCTTAGCATAGTCGCCTGTAATTAGTGAGCCAGAGCGAGAGAGCAAATGTCGGTGTGTGTGTATATTGCACACTGTTTAATACTTGCTTGTTTTTGAGCATTTAACGTGTGTTAGTATATGTGAAAAGTATGTATGCGGCTGCGTATTACAGCTTTTTAGTAAGAAGTCAGCGTGGTGTGTTATTATTTAACAGTGTTTGTGAGTATTTTTATATCTTGTTGTGCTAAATAATAAATTTATTTTTAAACAAATAAACTTAGTAATTATCCTACCCTTGTTATATATATTCATCTCATTCTTTTGTCGATTTACTGAAGTTTCACTTCTATGAATGAATATGAATCGCATACACACCTTTTTTTATTTTATTTTTGGCAATCAAATATTTTATATTTCCTCTATTATGGCTGCCATTGTCGAGTAAGTAATGACATTATAAGTGTTCATCTTACTAAACTGACAAGATGGCAGCCGTCTTGTTATAACTTTCCCGGGAGTTTTTGTGGTAAATCAGAACCCATGGTCCGTGGTATTATTTCCGATTCACTTCACTTTTTCACTTTTGATGGTGGTAGAGCCACGCTGAAACTATTACTGGTTGCAGCATGAATGGTTCGGCTCGTCCGGGGTAGTACTACCCTCTCATAGAAAACCGGCGTGAAGTAACAGTGCTTGCATTGTTGCGTTTCGTTCGGTCAGTGAGAGCGCCGGAGGCCCACCTCCCCTCCCCTCTTCTCCTCTCCCTCTCCCTCCTCTAATCCCTTCCCCCAAAGGGTGGCAACGCACTTGCGACTCCTCTGGTGTTGTTAGTGTCCATGGACGGTGGTGATCACTTAACATCAGGTGACCCACCTGTTCGTATGCCACTTATGACATAAAAAAAAACTTCATTAGTGGTAAACTATCCAAACTATATTACGTAAAACACCACTTATGTTACATAATATAGAGTTGAATAACACATGATTATGAATAAAATATTATGACATTCCAAGTTCCCGCCAAAAACGACCTCATTGCTGTTGTTCCACTTGAGTAGGGTCGCCACAACATATTTTCTTCCTTCATGATGCAACCTTATGATGCAGTGATAAACCGACTCGGAGCATAAGTATAAAAATAATATAAATTATGTTATACATTTAGCTAGATATTTAAAAACATGAACCACCATTTTAACCTCTGGGTCTTAAAAAAATAGCCAAGAGCTTAGGTCTTCCACTATCACTTTACAAGTGTAGGATAGAAAATAATGTATTCTAGATCTTGAGATGAATATTAGGAAATACATCACATCTCAGTAGCCCTACACCTAGTTACTATAATGGAGCTATTGATGAATAAATAAAATATTCATAAACACGACCTGGACATCCTATTAAGGGTAGAGATAAGGAGCACTATCTCATATGGGGATATGTTGAAAAAGTGTCCAGTTGTAAATATTAAATAATAGTTTCAAGACCTTTCAAAATGGCGCTAGCATAGGCAAAGGTTTTATTCTTAACTTTTTTTTAGCAACCAATCTTTCAGATTATTGCTGCCATTGTCGAGTAGTTATTAATATTACCATTGTCGAGTGATTATTTCAATGTCAATGTTAAGTTCATGTTAATGTTCCAACAAGCTGGTGGCTAATTTGTTAGAACTTTCCAGGGAATTTTTGTGGCATCTCAGAATTCATGCTCCGTGGTGTTCTTTTGCATTCCCTTCACTTATGCACAATAACTGAACAATATTACGTAAAATATTGTACAATTATATTGTAATAGAGTCAAATAACAAGATTATAAATAAAAAATAAAATCCACTACATGACAGGCCAAAATCCCGCCAAAAAAAACCTAGGCAAAGGTTATGAATATTCAGCCATAATCTTGTAAATGTAACTTAAAATAACTGTTGTAAGGAAACATAGAGTGTGATAGAGTTTTTGTGAATGTTAAATCATACGTTTACTGATTTTTGAGTGTACACTTTTATAAAACTTGTAGAAATAATTGAACAATAACGAACACTGTTGCTACTGTAGCGCCATCCTAATTTAATATATTTTGTCGGACACTTTCACACATAGAGATGATTCTCCTTACCTCTACACACCTTAGAGCTCCAACGCTTGAAGGGTCTTGTTTGACAGCAGCTGTCAACTGCGTTTTGTTACTGCATTAAACATTGAGCGAATGTTAATGTAAGAAATTAAAATATTAATTACCTTTAAGGTTACATTAAATATAATATTATATGCCTTAATAATTTTTGGATATTTTAAACGCATAGCGACCGTTGTTTTTAAACAATGTCTAATAATATGTCGTAAATAAAAAGTAAAATAAAAAAAAAGTAAAAAAGAAATTATAACCGACATAAATTCATGAACGCATTGATGAATATGTAGGACATTAAAGATATTTTCAGATATAGATAATATATATTATCAGAAAAGATGTTATTTGTTTATTGTTTAGGTATTGGACGAAATTAATAGCAGTATAATATTTTTACGGGAAATGTATTCAGCTTGTGTTGTAACGTATTTGTTTATTCAAAGATATAAACGTTTTCTTTTTGATACATGATGTAATATTGATATAAATATGTGATAGCTATATTTATTTCGGTTTTTTTGTTGTTTGTTAATCTAGTTTGCTATCACTACCTAAATATTTGCTAAAAAGGAAACATATAGTTACATATTCTCATATTATTTATACTAATATTATAAAGAGGTAAAATTTGTGAGTTTGTGACGTTGTGACTTTGTAGGGGGTAATCTCAGGAACTACTAAACCGATTTTGACAATTCTGTTACCAATAGAAAGCCACGTTATTTTGGAGTATCATATGCTATATATCATCACGCTAAGACCAATAGGAGCAGAGCAACAATGAAAAATGTTTTAAAATCGGGGCTTTTTTCCTTTTGAGAGATTCCGCTGCGCCTTAGCCCAAAATAACTATTCCACGCTTACGAAGTCGCGGGCAGAAGCTATTAACTAATTATATTATCTATAATAATATTATAAAGAGGTAAAGTTTGTGAGGTTGTAGGGGGTAATATCTGGGGAGTCGGAGAAAAAATTGGTCGAACGAAAACGTTTCTTACGAACGCTGTAAGAACTATGAGATTGTTATTTGATTGAGTTCTATAGAAAAGTTGTCGCTTGATAATGCCTATGACCGACCAACGAAGTGGGCACGGGTCGGCTACTACGTATATATTAGCAAAATTTTTAAAAGTTAAATAACTTTTTTTTTAAAGTGTACGTTGATTCAAGGTACTTTAATAAAAAAAATAGTCAATATAGTATTTTCAATTTAACAAAGAAATGGAAAGTGAAACGACCACATGCATTATTAATCTCTCGTAAATATGTATTATGTTGTTAACTATATTTTTATTATACAAAAAGAACATACGGATTTGATCATAAAATTGTTTTTGTTATGTACTCGATGATTACTAACGTGTTTTATTCAAACACGAGCTAAGTCTATGTTCGTGGAAATGGTTAAATCATAATCAGGCACCTGCGAAATATTCTAACTATTCAGTGTTCCGTATAAGCTTTAATAAAGAGAATATTCATAATATTTATCGATATTATGATAATGAAGAATCTATATACAAGACTATAATAAATGTAATAAAATGTGTATTTTAAAATTATTTGTTTCGATTACTTCTTAATTATGCAATTTTCTTACACTATCTTATACAAAACTAGCCGTTCCCGGCGGACGTTGTCCTGCCTTGATAATAAAAAAATCCTATAATTTTACCGCAGCGCCACCTACCGAGTCCAATTGTGAATCTAAGCCATTCTCGTATCCACTGGAACACAGTTTCATCAAAATTGGTCCAGCCGTTTGGGAGGAGTTCAGTGACATACACACGTACAGAAGTAATTTGTATACGTCTGCTAAATTGCGTTTTTAAAGGCCGGAACGATTTTGTCGCTGTTTAGTAGTAAGTTACAAAGAAAATATAGTTTGTAAGTTGTATTTTTTTTTTTTTTTAATGTCATAGGTGGCAAACGAACAAGTGGGTCACCTGCTGTTAAGTGATCACCACCGTCCATGGACACTAACAACACCAGAGGAGTCGCAAGTGCGTTGCCATCTTTTGGAGGGAAGGGTTAGGGGAGGGAAAGGGAGAGGAGAGGGGAGGGGCGGTGGGTCTCCGGCGCTCTCACTGACCGAACGAAACGCAACAATGCAAGCACTGTTACTTCACGTCGGTTTTCTATGAGAGGGTGGTACTACCCCGGGCGAGCCGACCCATTCATGCTGAAACCAATAATAGTTTCAGCGTGGCTCTACCACCATCAATATGTTGTGTATATGTGTGTATATACCATCAATGTATATGTTTCTTTAAACAAATTCTATTATGATGTGCACGCAGGTTTACTAATTTCGGGACAATGCGTCTGTTTATCGTTATTTATATGCCTTCGATACAAAAACGAACTTTTTAATACGCTTTTATTACAGGTCAAACACCTGTATATAATCTATAATGGAGTCCTTGACCGTGAATTTTATCCACAACAAACCTTACAATTAAACTTTTTACAACCGGACTTGATATTAGATTCGATTGTAGAAGGTAGGTGGTAGGTGGTAGAGCCACGCTGAAACTATTTCTGGTTCCAGCATGAATAGGTCGGCTCGACCGGGGTTGTACCACCCTCTCATAGAAAACCGATGTGAAGTAACAGTGCTTGCACTGGATCAATATGTGAACGATAGCGACGTCTGGAAGTGACGCCTCTCTCTGTGCATCCACTAAAAACGAATGTAGCTTTATGTGTCTATTATTATATTGTAATAATTAACAAATATGTCAGTTATTATGAAAATATAAACCAGATCGAGTTTCTTGCCGGTTCTTCTCGGTGGTAGTTTTGACGTTCATAAGTGCCTTCTCAGGGCCTAAATTGAATAAAGAGTATTTTGATTTTGATTGTTGCATTTCGTTTGGTCACAGAGCGCCGGAGGCCCATCTCTCCATTCCTCTCTTCCTCTTTCCTCTTCCTCTCCCTCCCCTTCCACCCAAAGGGTGGCAACGCACTTGCGATTCCCCTGGTGTTGTTAGTGTCTATGGACGGTGGTGATCACTTAAAATCAGGTGACCCATCGTTTGCCTCCTACGACATAAAAAAACCCGTAGAAAAGTATTTAGTTTGTTAAACGAGTATTTCATAATTTTTAAACGTCTATAACTCTTTTTTATATGAATTAATTAACAAAAGCGTTAGTTGTAATAAAGAGATATGTTTTTATCATCCAATGACGTTAGCAAGCCGTGTATTTATTTAGCTAGCAATAGCACTTACCTATCAATACGCGAGGTCGGAAGGTTATCTACTTGTAAATGCGCTAGACTTACGTGAGTTTGAATTTTTAAATAAAATATTAATAAACGTAAACTAATTCTATTAGCACTTAATTCTCGACATAGCTCGATAAATTCTATTCACTATATAAGGTAATCTAAATCTCAGAAATAATTTACTGCGTTCACCACCTAGCTTCGTTAATATTAATAAAAAACAGTACTATTAGAAATACGAGAAGTAGATCGAATTAAAAATAAATCCCACTTCTGACATTAGGTACTAGAAATGGATTTATATAAAAAATAACACAATTACGTATCTCTACACGAAAACACACATAAACAATTAAATCTTAAGTGACACAATAATTCATAAAACCCAGAGAAATACAAATAACAATGTAAATTGGAAAGAACTCACGCAATAGTAAGTCAATAGTAGTAAAGAGAGTGCTAACAGTACATATATCAGTATGTATACACAGAGAAAGTGAAACTTCTTTGTCTTATATGTAAAATATCAAATGATATATGAGAATGTTCATAAATTATCACTGCATATTGTCAAACAAAGTCCTCTGCCACGTCTGTCTGTTTGTTCGCGATAAACTCAAAAACTACAGAACGGATTTTCATGCAGTTTTCACCAGTAGATAAAGTGATTCGTGAGGAAGGTTTGTGTATATATTTGTCATTGGTTTTTTATTGTCAGGGCGGGGAAACGTCCGCAGAGCCCTCTAGTATACTATACGAAGTCTCGTAGTATAAATACGTAACAAAAAAAATTCTATACAGTGCCATAGCATGTTTCACTTCTAAGAAACAATAGTCGGCTGATCATATGAATGCTTATATTTCTTATTACACAGTCTTATTGTAATACGAAAAATATATGACAGAAACAACCATATAAAATACGAATCAAGCAAACCAAGGTAGACGGAATAGCTTGCTTAGTGACATAGTCTATACTAATATTATAAAGAGGTAAATTGTGTGAGTTTGTGACGTTGTAAGGGGTAATCTCAGGAACGAATGGTCCGATTTGAAAAATTCTTTCAGTGTTATATAGCTTATTTATCGAGAAAGGTATAAAATATAAAAGCCATTACACGACAGACTAATGTCCCGCCAAAAAGTTTAGAAAAGACTGTATTCTTTTGTTTATAAATTACTAGCCTCAGCCCGCGACTTCGTCCGCGTGTAACAGTTACTTTGGGCTAATGCTAACACGCAGCGGAAGCTCTCAAGAGAAAAAAAACCCAATTTTGAAACATTCTTCATTGCTGCTCCGCTCCTATAAATTGAAATAATGATAATAATGATATATAGCTTATAACCTTCCCTGATAAATGAGCTATATAACACTGAAAGAATTGTCCAAATCGGACCAGTAGTTCCTGAGATTACCCCCTTACAACGTCACAAACTCACAAACTTTACCTCTTTATAATATTATTATTTTAATCGAAGTATAGATAAAGATTACATAATTGACACTGCAATTAATTTAAAAATTCAAAATAGAACAAATTTTTTATTGTATTGAGTTTCCACTGCTGTCGGCAGTTCATATGACTGTCTCGATTTTTTTTTGTATTACAGAGCGGTCGAAACCGTTTTGCAATATCGCTCGCGTATCTCTAAAATAACAATAGAGTTTCCTCATACAGAAATATCGTGGGATAAAAATCTGATTGGAACGGCCCAGTGCCCAAGTTTTTATACGTGACCGGAATTCTACCGTGAATTGTCTGTAACACTTTACGGGATGACGTTGATTTAAGGGAATTACCGTTTTTAGATAATGAATAATTCGTGCTTCTTCTTTTTATGAATGAAACGGTCTGATGGTTTTATTGACCTTTGGGTCTTCAAATATAATAATATACACATATATCTATACAAATGCATAGATATGCCTTTATGCTAACTAAATGGGCTTTTAGGGAATGTTTAGGCTATTTTTATGACGTAACTAGCTTTTTCCGGCGCTCGTGTCTATGTAGATTTGATATATCCCTCTGTTCCCCGCACCCTGTACCCTTTACTCTATCCTGTACACCTAACAAAATATAAATAATCTATTGAGTAATTAGTGTGTGATATTATAACAAACAAACATTATAGCATTCGTATTACTATATACAACTTTATATATATACTATTTTATTATACAAATAATACTTCCATGTAGAATTCTCTAAACATTGGCTTTTTTTATAATTTATAAGTTTCTGAAATGTTGAATGATGTTAAATGGCGATGTGGTCTAAGAACGTCAACACGCAAAATCTTGAGGGGAACTGGTTCTCAACAGCAACTGCAGGACCATATCTGTAGGTAACACTTATTCCCCCGTAAGGGGTCTATCATCTTGACCCCTGAACACTTCTCGGGGGAACAGACTCAGTGCCAGTCGATAGTTTTTTTTTTATGTCATAAGTGGCAAACGAACAGGTGCTAACCTGCTGTTAAGTGATCACCACCGTCCATGGACACTAACAACACCAGAGGGTGGAAAGGATTAGGGGAGGGATAGGGAGAGAAGGAGAGGGGAGGGTAGGTCGGCCTCCGGCTCTCTCACTGACCGAACGAAACGCAACAATGGCAAGCACTGTTACTTCACGTCGGTTTTCTATGAGAGGGTGGTACTATCCCGGGCGAGCCGACCCATTCATGCTGAAATCAGTAATAGTTTCAGCGTGGCTCTACCACCATCAAAATATATCCCTGCTAATAGTTCCTGCTCCCCTGACCGAAAGATGTATGAAGGCAGTAGGGGGTTTTAGTCCGTGCGGATCGGACATAACTCATCTTCAGCTGCCCGACGGGATAGGTATCCCTTAAGGTTCTCCCCGTGTAGAAAATGAGTATATGTATAGGTGTTTGGTGACAGAATTTAAATTTGAACGTGGCAGCTAGCCAAGCAGGCTTTCAAAAAGCCAGCAAACTAAAAAAACGTAACAAAATCCGTTCCGTAGGTTAAAAAAACTATGCACATATACAGAGAGACGTACATAATGAAATGGTTTGAGCTATTTATTGATGAATTTCTCAACGATGAATATGAAAATAGTTTTCTCCGTTCAGTAATGCTGGAAAATTCAATAAAATTCCTGCCGTGTAATTTACATATTCGATTATTTAGACTCGTCTTAAAATAGGTATCGCATCTTACAGATTATATACAAAAGTAATTTTGTATTTGTCTGTTTTGCCGTGGAAAATAATCTTGTCCACATTACGTTTTACGTTACCTATTGCCCGAATAAGAATGTTAATTACCAATTATAATATTCACAAATAAAAATTAATGAAGTAATGAAAATAGAATTACATACACTATTTTCTAATTTAAATTAGAATAGATATTATAAATATATAGATACCTCATAAGCACTTCGACAGAGCCTTGTTAAAACTTGACTAGTTACCTGATTTTTGACTGTCCCGTCAATCCGCCCATATCTAACAACATATAACTATTTCTTTTTCACCACCGATATTGAGAATAAGCCATCTTACTTCTACATTTTATTGTGGCGTTACAATAATACTTTACGTATGTGTGCGTTATCGTGCCATTTGTTTTGACAAAATATTATGCAGGCAACGTATCTTTAGTTATAATATAATATTATTGACTACTTCCTTACATTCATATAATTTGAACATATTTGTGTTTGTCTGCCACATAGTGCATGCTGTGCCAACTTTTAAAGGTCAGTAAACAAATGAACAATATATAGGCAATATTGTTCATTTGTAGTGTCGATTCATATCAGTATATTGGTCACTAGCAATTCTTTTAATAAATAGATAAATATAATGTTTTTTCCAGGGGTATGTTTGATAGAAAAGGTGAGCAATCGAGACACCAGCGCGCTACACGTCTCATCAAATGGGAAGAAGTCTTATGGATTGTATCAGGTAGGTGCGTAATTTTCTAAGTTATATTGCTATATTTACAATATAATTAAGTTGGTTCTATTAAAAATATTAAATAATAATCTGATTAATATAAGGTTTGGTCAAATATTTTGACTTCTGTAACTACTCTAAGATTTCAGTGAAATGGTGATAAAATTATAGTGTGATGATAAAGTATTTTATAGGCTTACTTTGAGTAATCACCGATGTAATTTTCGGCACCTGCATTTGGACCTATATAGCAGATTTGGGCCCTTCTAACACTTATTTAATGTGACCGTTTGATCTAACGATACCCTATTATTTCGTTTAAGAAATAATACGATTTTAATGCAGTGATCAGTTAAGTATTCACTAATGCCAGATTTTGATAGTAATATACATATGTCATCAAAATTAAAATACTAAGATCTTTTTCAAGAAAAAGAGGACTGTTTATCGAATAAATACTTAATTTTTAAATTAGAAAAGTTTAAAATCGTATAGTGTGGAGTCGCGACGCCAATAATCGGTCTGACCTGCCACTATGAATTTTGGAAAACATAATTTGGAAGCCCTTACATATTGTAGATCTATTCAATGAAAATACTACAGAATGAGTACACACTAACTTATGGAGAATACGATGTAGTCTAAATACAAAGGCGGCCGTTGGTGGCTAATTCCATTGGTAGCCATCGCCATCGTGTTGATTCGGAGAGACACTTCTGTGTACATCATTTCAATACATCAAGGGTGAAAGTAATAAAGTATTCAATTACTAAGGCATTGGCTCTCAATGCTCAGGAGGTTCCTAATCCATTTACTTATTGCTGCGGCTATTTCAATGGTTTTTATAACACAGAGCTATAGAATACATTGTCCACTTAATATTAAATGGAATACTTGCTACCTCGCAAAATAAGTCAAATATTTTTATGTTGCAGATACCCTCGCGTTGGTGCAAAGTGGGTAAAAGAGGTGGAGAATGCAACGTAAGTTGCGAATGTAAGGAGACTATACTTACTTATGTTATTAAATTCCTTTAAAACTGCCTCTAAGGTCATCACCCTTTCCAGGTTAACCCGTTGACTGCCACGGGCCTTTTCACGAAACTGATATGGAAATCCATTTAGTTTTAATCGTATGATGTTCCTAAAAATGGTAATAATAGTAAATAACAATAATCAAGAAGTTTAAAAAAAAAGTTGTTTTTGGAAGGATAACATAATACGTATATCTCGTAGTCATATTTGACACTTAGTTCTTATATTTGGAATTGCAACACAGATGCCATGTAAGAAAACCTAATTTTTGAAGTGAACTTCTCTAGGCTCGTTGAGCACTTTTTTGGGAGAACAAAAATCTTTTTTCTTTTTTTTTATAGTAGCACGGCAAAATGACTGCACTGTGCCTGATGGTAGCACAGTACAATCCAAAAACAATGGCGACCACCGAGTGACTCACTATCCATCGCCGGTCGCCACTGCATAGGGCATATATGCATAGGCATAGGCTGATCCCGAAACGCGACCCGCAGAAGCGAATCACTATGACGGGCTTTTTCGCCATATACATGGTGGTTGCGACCCAGTCAGGCTGTAAAACCCTACCACCCCGCTTTTGCCATTGCCTCGTTCGTTATTCAGCAGGGTGCACCACGTGCAGATGAGGTTGGCTTGAGTGTCTCAAGTGTTTGATGTTATTTGACACCCCTTACACCCCAAAATCATGTAACTCGTGTCCTCGTCACCGAACTCTTTCCATTAGCTATGTGTATACACGTACATATATATACCTCCGAGCGATATTTTTTTTTGGAGTGTATTAGAAGTAATAAACTGTATAGAAAAGTATATTGATATTAATCGGAGTGCCGTTCCATTGTTTTGAGTTTTCACTTCTATCGGCAGTCCTTATGACTCCCTTTTCTTTTTTTCTCTTTCCTGAAGTCGCCGATCTATAGTTACATTCATATAAGACGACTCACAAACTACGAAATATCTCGTCGCTGGCAGTCAACTTCTTAAACCTAGAAAGGGTAATGATGCTTGCCCTTAACCTGAAAGTGATAGATCAAAATCAAGTCTAAAATACTTATTCAATTTAGGACTTAAGATGGCACTTATGAACGTTGAAACTTCGGTTCCTGAAGGTTCGGACCTGAAGGTTGGGAAAACCACTCAGTCATCGAAAAGAACCGGCATGAAACTCGATCTGGTTTATCTTTCCAACATATATATATATATAATATTTAGATACATTACATATCACAATCATTTTTAGTAGATGCATAGTGAGGAGTCAATTCCAGACATCACCATCGTTCACATATTGATCCACTCTATAATAGCCTTTTGACACCCGCTTGAAATGGCGCTTAAACTCACAATCCGGCAAATCGGTAATATGCTTTGGGACTTTGTTGTAAAACCTAACACTATTCGCTAAAAAACTGTTACTGGTTTTACTGGGTCTGATACATGGAACAACCAGTGTGTCACGGATTCTAGTATTTAGATCATGCCGGTCTTTAGGTATCTATCGATACTGATATATCTGAAGCACTAAAAAGTACTTTTCTTTATTATATTTTCAGTTTATTTTATAGGTCGGATAAAAACTGAAGGGTACCCTTAACATTGATGTTATAAGGTTTGATATAAAACTCATAAAATCTTCACAGTAAAGCAATTTCCCTTATCTCGACGTACTAAATCACTCCTTGCCGTCGAAAACAAGCGCTTTTTACTGCTCTAACGTGGAAGTGGACGAATTTTTGATTTATCGCGTTTTTATTATTTTATGTACACCCTACCGGTACTTTAGTATAGGAATTGCGTGATTCGTTTTGATGCGTGCCTTTTAATCTGATATCACTAAGTGTTTTTAATTTTCATCGGGTCTCGTGATTTTGATTGTTGCTGTAAGTGATTGTAATTTTTTTTTATGTCATAGCTGGCAAACGATCAAGTGGGTCACCTGATGTTAAGTGAGCACCACTGTCCATGGACACTAACAACACTAGAGGAGTTGCAAGTGCTTTGCCACCCTTTGGAGGGAAGGGTTAGGGGAGGGAGAAGGAGAGAGGAGAGGGGAGGGGAGGTGGGCCTCCGGCGCTCTTACTGACCGAACGAAACGCAAAAATGCAAGCAATGATCTTCACGTCGGTTGTCTATGAGAGGGTGGTAGTACCCCGGGCGAGCCGACCCATTCATGCTGAAACCAGTAATAGTTTCAGCGTGCTTCTACCACCATTAATAATATAGTTAAGTTTTACCTTTTTGTTTTTATACATTCCCTGGTTATAAACAAGCTACTATCTGTCATGTATGCAGTGGCGGATTTTCACTTTTTCCGCCTGTAGGCTATTCAAATTTTGCCACGTGTACCGATGCCTACATTGGATACTCCAGTTCGCATTCATATTAATAGCAATTTCAATTACAATAAATGGCGTTGCATCGATGTTTAACGGAAAATATTTCGCCCTTCTTGTTTCCAATCTGTTTTAAGACCTTATGACCCTTCAAGAGAATAAACTTATCTAAAACGGTATTTCATATGTAACTGGTACTTCCAGATCCTTGATTCACAAACCTTCTTGGGTGAAATCTTCACTAAAAGTGTAATGTAATGTAGTTAACAATAAATCTTCAAAAAATAATAGGTGTGACAAAAAAAAATTACATCCATGTAATAATTAACTATAGGGGTTCCTCTTGAATTTTGGACAATAATACTCGAGCCCATATAATAACGTAAAGTTAGTAGAAAATTATAAATACGCGGCAATAAAATGGTAACAGAATAATACTTTCCAATTTCTTCAAAAGAATGTGCGATTTGCAATGTTTTTAATCTTATCTAAGTGCTATATAGGTAATTAAATATACAGTAAGTTGGATGAAATGTAATAAAAAAATTATAAACGATTCATTGAAGGAATTTCGACATCAAATAAAGCCGCTGGCAGCTTCTGTTGAATAAATAATGTAATAATGTATTTTAATGCGTTGAGAGAGTAATTAACGATACTTAATTACTTTGATTACGAAATGTCACATAAATAAGTAAACAACCATCGTAACTTGGTCCACAGCTCTTCTAGATGACGACATCCGAGACGATTCTGCGTGTGCCGTTCAAATTTTTCACAAAGAGGGCTTTAAATACTGGCCGATGTGGATTAAGAGGTGTAAGAATAATAATTTGATCACCAATGAAATTTACAAGTGAGTTATTCATCATCATCAGTTTTTTTTAATGTCATAGGAAGCAAACAAACAGGCGGGTCACTTTATGTTTAAGTAATCACCGCCGTCCATAGACACTAACAACACCAGGAGAGTCGCTAATGTGTTACCAGCCTGGGAGGAGATGGGTTGGGAGGGGGATGGGAGGTGGGCTTGCGGCGCTCTCACTGACCTAACGAAACGCAACAATGCAAGCACTGTTACTTCACGTCGGTTTTCTATGGGAAGGTGATATTACCCCGGTCGAGTCAACACATTCATGCTGAAATCAGTAATAGTTTCAGCGTGGCTCTACCACCATCAAAATATATCCCTGCTAATAGTTCCTGCTCCCCTGACCGAAAGATGTATGAAGGCAGTAGGGGGTTTTAGTCCGTGCGGATCGGACATAACTCATCTTCAGCTGCCCGACGGGATAGGTATCCCTTAAGGTTCTCCCCGTGTAGAAAATGAGTATATGTATAGGTGTTTGGTGACAGAATTTAAATTTGAACGTGGCAGCTAGCCAAGCAGGCTTTCAAAAAGCCAGCAAACTAAAAAAACGTAACAAAATCCGTTCCGTAGGTTAAAAAAACTATGCACATATACAGAGAGACGTACATAATGAAATGGTTTGAGCTATTTATTGATGAATTTCTCAACGATGAATATGAAAATAGTTTTCTCCGTTCAGTAATGCTGGAAAATTCAATAAAATTCCTGCCGTGTAATTTACATATTCGATTATTTAGACTCGTCTTAAAATAGGTATCGCATCTTACTCTATATAAGTCAAAGCGATTACTATTTATACATAATTCCGCAAAATAATTTAAGTAACACAAAAATAATAAAGTATGAACAAATTAATGTTATTTAAACTATATAACAATTTTATATAATTATCCTTATTTATGTATCTCGAATGTGTTTACTAATCTGTCTCGACATGTAGATAAGCGACATCTAGCCTTTCATGGCCGAACTATGAAATCAAAGAATATACTATTTATTATTCGTAATGATCAAACTAATTATTCAATTCTATTATATTCATATTTAAGTCTTATTAAAATCTATATAATAATAATTATTCTTATTTATATATCTTTATTATGATGGTGCTAGTTTCAACGTGTCTCTCTAATATGGTGGCGCTAGTATCAATGTGTATCTCTAATATGATGGCGCTAGTGTCAATGTATATTTATAATATGGTGGCGCTAATATCAATGTTCCGGTCGTGTTGTAGTCTCGTCTCTTTAATGTGATGCAGCGGCACCGGAGGTGGGTGCTAACAAAGAACATTTCTCAGGTTCAGGTTCCATCACGATGTTATCCTTGAACATCAGCTGATCGTGTTACCAATTTAAATTAGTAAATGTACGTGAATTCAGAAAAATTCGTTGGTACACGCCGTGGTTCAAACCTGCGGACATTGGAATAATATTCCTCCGGTCAAACCAACACACAAGCACGACTTAACATTGTGAGTTATTAGTTAAACTTACACTTAACGACACATAAATTAAGAAAAATAAACTCATCGGATGGATTTTATCTCTCGGTTTAATAGTGTTCCTGGAGTCGTGTCGGATTATAAATTTCTTACTTGTCTCTTGTTTTTTATACTTTCGTCCCTTAAGTACTCAATCAATCATCGTGAAATGCATGCACATTGTCAAGAACATAGGGTTCAGGACCTTTCATCTGGAAAAAGTACTATATCTGAGGTCGAATCTATGTTAACAAAAGCAAAGTTATGGGCAAAAGGTAGTGGTTGATAAATCATACAATATAATTTAAATTTTATAAGTACCCGTCCACCTATTGAATCGCGATGGAAGGAGGAACATTCTAACAAACATTAGATAGTGCTTAAAGTGTCTGTCGAATATTATAACTCAAAAGCCTAGATACGTCATAAGAGTTTCGACAGCACCTTGTTAAAACTTGGCTAGCTAGCTATTTTTTTGAAGGGAAACTTCTAAAGCGACTTCCACCAAAGTTGCGTTAAACGTTTAACGCTACCATAGAGGGGGTATGAAAGCACTGTTGCGTTAAACGTTCAATGGAGGGAGAGTAGAAAGAGACAGAGCGAGAAAAATTATCAAACATTTCGTATCTTACTTTAGTTATCATAATCCCATTGTAAATGTAATAGATTTGGATATTTCTACACTCGAAAATGATAATTAAAAGATGCGTTCAATTGTGAATTGTAAGCGATGTTAATAAAGTCTGTCTTAAGTTAACAATATGATATCACTAAAAATCAATTTCTACGCCTTCCTATTTTCATTTCCACATTACGAAGTTTCACTTCATCCGCGCGGAGGGACTCCACGCACTAATTTTTTTTATTTTCTACTAGCCGACCCGTGCCCACTTCGTTGGGCGGTAATACGTAAGCGTGGAATGGTTATTTTGCGCTAAAACGCAGTGGAAGCTCTGAAAAGGAAAAAAATACCTCGATTTTGCAACATTGTTCATTGCTGCTCCGCTATTATGTGTCTTACCGTGATGATATAGCCTATAACCTTCCCTGATAAATGAGCTATATAACACTAAAAGAATTTTCCAAATCGGACCAGTAGTTCCTGAGATTACCCCTTACAACGACACAAACTCACAAACTCACAAACCCACAAACTCTACCTCTTTATAATATTAGTATAGATATGGCTTCCCCGTCAATCCGTATCTAAGCAACACACTATTTCTTTTTCACCACCGATATTGAGAATATGCCATCTTACTCCCACATTTTTAATCTAAGACAGTGTGGCGTTACAATACTACTTTACGTATGTGCGCGTTATAGTGTCATTTATTTTGTCAAAATATCAGGTAACGTAGCATTTTAGTTATAATATCATTCGTCGAATGACTTGGTTCTTATATTTCATGGTAATTTTATTTTAATACCTTCAACAATAAGAATTAAAAACATGATTATAATAAATAAGGATTCTAACTGTTTTAAGTAACATCTTTCGTTAGTGCTGTATTTATATCTATTATAGTTTTTACCAAATTGAACCGATGTCGTAGCTCTTCAGCTCGAAGGAAGGTCACGCCACGTAAACATGTTTTCACTCCGTGTACTCTAAGTGTGGCCATCCAGCAACCCTTTTACACCTTTTGTTTGCTTAGTAAAGGATTTAGACTCGAGTACATTTCCATAAAAGGTCCTTTAGGTAAAGACGTGATCCAGAAATCGCCTTTTCAGATTACTGATTTTATATGTAAAGTGTTATTTGGAAATGTTAGCTTCTGTGTGTTTATTATCTTTACTTTGGATCCCGTTGAATTGTTTTGTTATGGTAATGGGAGGATATTACTGATATTACAATAGTCGATTGCTTTTAACAGAACATAATTAACACACCTTTAATATTCATTGTATATTTTACTAGCTTTGCCCGTGACTTCGTTCGTGTGGAACCTTATTAAAAAAACAGTTATCACTAAAATCATCTGAATGTATTAAATCTTGTGTTAAAACTTTTCTCTGGTATTTAAGTCAAGTCGTCATTAAATTTTCAATAACTTTTGATAAAGTGAACCGATTTGATTTTTGATTCATGAATTTCCATGCGGTTTTCACCAGTATATAAAGTGATTCATGAGGAAGGTTTAGGTATATAGTCTATTCCGGGTGCCGAGTGCCAGTTGCCGGTGCCGGGAGTCGCCGATTCTATATGGGAGTCGTGCAGGCGATAGCCGTCTATGTGGCTCTGGTGTAGGTCGACGCTCTTCATGCCACCAACGTGCGAGCGTTGCGTAGAGGGCGGTTAGGGGTATCGCACCGTAGCCTCCGCGGCGGCCTGTGTGTTCGCCGGCTCCGTGCCCTGGAGGCGCGAGTTCTTGTCGCCATTTATGAGTTTACGGTGGCAATGAAGAGAATTGGTGAGCCTCTAGTTCCCATGGAGATAGAAGCAAAAAGGTGGTTGGTGAGGGAGAGGCTATGAAGCGGTGGAGGTAGGAGCTGGCGGACGCGCGTTACGTGCGTTACACAATTGACGGTAACCGCATGGTTTTACCGGATTGGTGTAACAGGGAGTGGGGCTCCCTGTCGTTTCAACTGGTGCAGGTACTCACTTGACGTGATTATCCCGGGGGTACCTGCACAGGATCACTTGCAGGGACCCGACCGCCGCATGCCATGAAGTTTGAATGCCAGTCTGGTTTCAGCCATGCTCGGTAGTATGCAGACGTAGCTAGCGATGGCCTCTTTCTGCGAGTAGATCCTCTGAGCGACCCTCTCTGCTGACGGAGGATCGGCAGGTGGAGGCGGCTATTTGCCCATCTCCTTCCACCACCATAGTCGGACCTGAGCGGCCACCTTCCGCTGGGCGGACCGTTGGCGCGGCTATCCAAGGTTGAGTAGCTAGTACGATCCCTTGCCACCCCAACAAATACGGTCTGTCGGTACACCGTGGGGTTTTTGTCCATGCGTGTCGGACATAACCGACCTCTCCCTCGGGAGAGTGGGCATCCATAAATGATTTCCCCACGTTGATAAAAAAAGGTATATAATTTGTCAAGGTTTTTTTTTATTATCAGAGAGGGTTAACGCCCGCCGGTTCCGCTAGTTTAAATTATGTTGGTCTTTTAAAATCTTATTATAGTCCGGTTTAGTCTTGGTTTAGAAGAACTAACGGAAGCAATACACAGGTGTGAAAAACGAATTTTGTTTGTAATATTTATTTATAAATTAAGTAAAATTAGTGGGTCACAATAATTCACATGTGTTTAAAGACATGACTTAGAGAGGCCGCTTTAATCTGCAACAAACTTTAACTGTCCATTTTCGAATGTCATTACAGATGCTTACCCCATTTAAATTATGTAGTAATAATTTTTTGAGGTGAGTTTTTGCTGGGACCTCATGTAGTGGATTTCATACTTTATTCATAATTTTGTGTTATTTGGCTCTAAATTTTGTAAAATCGGTGGTGTTTTATGTAATATACTTCGGTTATTGTGCATAAGTGAATGGAATATAATACACGCGGAGCGTGAATTCTGAGATGCCACATAAACTCCGTGGAAAATGTTAACAAGGTAGTCACCATCTCGTAACCTTGAAATAATCACACCACTCTTTTAATATATCTACTCGACCAGGGTAGTAATTATCTGGAAGATTGCCAATAAAAATATTAAAAAGTATAACTTTACGCACGCTAGACTTGGGGAGTAAGCTGGTGACGTGACGAGAGCGTTACGAAAACGTGTGATCGGGCGAGGCGATCGGAAGTTGAGAGGGAGATTAAAATTAATGAAGATAGAAAGAGAGAGAGTTACTTTTTGTATTATGAATGAAATCCATAAAAAAAAATATTGTCGAAAATTAATATATGTATATACATGTACATAAAAAAAAAAATTATGTCATATTAGGCAAACGAACAAATTGGTCACCTGATGTTAAGTGATCGCCACCGACGATAGACACTAACAACACTAGGGGGGGTCGAAAGTGCGTTGCCAGCCTGTATTTGGGGGAAAGGAAGAGAGGGAAGGGGGGGAGGAGAGGGAGAGAGGAGAGGGGAGGAGAGCTGGGCCTCTGGCGCTCTCATTGACCGAACGAAACGCAACAATGCTAGCTCTGTTGCTTCACATCGGTTTTCTATGAGAGGGTGGTACTAACCCGAGCGAGCCAACCCATTCATGCTGAAATCTGTAATAGCTGTATAGATGGAGCTCAAGAAGCCTTGTGGTCTAAAGCACGCACGTTTTTTTTTCAGATGTCCAGATCTGATGTCACCCAGAACGAGTCCAGAACGTGTACTCTTGAGCGATAGTCTTAGGATGAGGCGAGGCGTAGTCGCGGGAATACAAAGATTCCGTATGTTGACCACATATAACTTACGCAAGCGACGATAAACCGATGAAGCATTAAATTATCTTGATAAATCATTTGAAATAAACATTGTGAATAGCTCTCAATTTGTTTTATTCTGTAGTTTCCTACCTAATATTATAAATGTGAATGTAAGTTTGTTTATTACGCTTTCACGTATGTATTTGCATATATGTTGTCAGGGGCATCAAGAGGGTATAGGGTACATTTCAGCCAGGAACAAATTAATATATGAGGCATATAGAATCAAAGACAGCTAAGTGCCCCAAGTTCTAAAAATGAACTGAGTATGGAGCCATCTAGTCTTATTGGTTGCAAATCACCATTTATTTCCTACAAGAAATAAAATACAGCCTTTTAATTTTAGTTTTTGAATATAAGTAAAACTCCAACTCTGAGAATAGATAAACATTTTTTTCGTTTCCTGCAAATTTGGCACTTAGCTGTTTTTGATTTTATATGCCTCATATATTAAAACTCATTTTTTAATAGAAGCCTTTATACAAATGCGTTAAACAGTTTAATTAGGTTTTTTATATACATGGCGGCCATGTTGAAAAAAAAAATTTCGTGTATTCTCATCAGGACTGAACAAAATTGTGAGCTCGTAGTTTCAAAGTAACATCCGTTGCCGGTGACTGTGGCACCACTAGGTTATAATTGATTAAAAAATAAAAGAGTTGTATGTGCTTGACCATATGATAGAAGTGAAAACTTATAAATAATTACATAAATTAAAATAAATAAACAATAGTAATATTTGAAAATGCATCATTACCTATTATAAAATAAAGTCCTCTGTCACGTCGGTTTGTCTGTCTGTTGGTCATAAACTCAAAAAGTACTGAA
The DNA here is from genome assembly GCA_015888305.1 of Antheraea pernyi. NCBI lineage: Eukaryota > Metazoa > Arthropoda > Insecta > Lepidoptera > Saturniidae > Antheraea > Antheraea pernyi. The sequence goes on along the minus strand of MU158773.1, from coordinate 2,430,729 downwards.
CGTATTCTCATGCGGCATATAGTGATTCATTAGGAAGCCTTAGATGTATGATTTGTCAAGGTTTTTTTTTATCATATATATATAATTGAAATATTACACCGATTACATACATAGGTAATATGTATTTTTTTAAATATTATTATTATAGGGAGCAAACGAACGGGTGGGTCAACTGATGGTAAGTGGTCACCGCCGTCCATAGACACTAGCAACACCAGGGGAGCCGCTGATATATAATACTAAAAACATAAATATGACATAGTAAATGTGCTTGATGGCGACTTTAGCCGAGTATAAACGATTAATAGTGTCACCGTCCCAAACATAACGGTTGACTTTCGTTTACTGTTTAATTAACCTAAAGAATTATTTAGTCCTATAAATTTAAAAGACGTATCTACATTAAAAGCTGCAGATTGAATATCACTTTATATTTCGCAAATCTTCATTCATTTAAATACGAAAATGGAAAAATATCTACATTTTCCAGTATCGGGATAATAAAAAAAAATACTATCAATTCCAGTGCATTCTGGAAAAGAAATTCCTTTATACTGCGGCCCTTGATTCAAATTGCAAGCCAATTTCACGGCACATTTGGTAGAGCACGCGTCGATAGACAGAGCCGACGCGACGGGGCTCATTGGCCGCGTGTTCCCACCTTGGAAATGAGTCGGATCGTGTCTTGTGATGTACACGGAGATATCCAATTTCATCTCTAATGCTCTTACATTCTCTGTAATATAACACATAATATCTTATTGTGTCATTCTGTATTGTAAAAAAACATTTCTTTTCCGGATGGTAAGAGAAATGACAATAATGCCTAACTGTATTGCGACCATCTACTATAGACTATGAGACGCATAACAGCGAAAACGGCTTCCCCTCGGCATCTGCTCAAGCCTAGGTCCGTTCCCTCGGCGTGGAGCCCTTGAGTACGCTGCTCGCGCGATACACTCGCACAATATCTTACATCACTGCGACAACATTACATATATCACAGAGTACGTTATATAAATAGAGGTCGCACTCGTTCTTTCCAATCAGCGCCTCTATAATATGACTTTCGAACTAACATATTTGGTTATAAATGTACATTTATAGCTATGTATGTGTGCATACAGCGGTATTGCGTAAATCGTATACAAGTTTTTGATCATTTTTATTTGTAATGAATATATTCATCGTAAGGCATATCTAAATCCAAGTACGTATATGCAGGAGTCAATGTTTATAAGTAGATCCGGACATAGAGAAAATTGTTTGTGGGAGACAAGAAAATTTAAGGGAGCACACTCTCGTAACAAATACGTAAACAAAGAGAATGAAAACAAATAGTTGAATGTTGTCAGTTTGAAATGTCAAAATTAATTGTCATCCACCATCTTTTGTTATCAAACTTGCCAAAAAAATTATATAACAGTGCCATCTAGAGAGTGGATTGATAAACAAAAATAGACGAGCCTTTTGCATACAAATCCGATTCTGAGAAGTGAAAATAGTGTGACATATATCACCTCCACACACGTGCACGCATACACGCTTACACATGCAAGTGGAAGCGTTTTATCTTTTTTCCCTTATCAAACTGAAATAGTTTAGAATATTATCCGATACGAAATATATATAAGAGTTATTGAGTTATGTATGTTTGGTACACATATATGTTTCAACAATTCATATATGTATGAATTGAAAGCTTAGCTTGGCTCAGATAGGTCGCGAATTGCATGTATCAGGCAACAGCCAAAGCCGAGGTGTGCCGCGCACCCTGAGCTAGTTGTCAAAATAAAATTGGCTGAGTGCCTTAAGCGCTCGCCTTAGTAGTCCGGTGAAGCTGTTAAGACCTTGCTTGGTCAATAGCGTAGTCAGTTCGAAAAAAAAAAGTGAAAACGGCTGATAGATTGTAGTGGATACTTGAAATATCCCGAAATAACTGATTATAATCTAAACGTATAATAAAAATGTAAATCTAACGTGTCTAGGAATAAATAAAAAAAATATCTCAATCATTTTTAGAAATGTCTGTCTGTCTGTTTGTATGAATACGCATCACGGCTAAAGTACTGGGTTCACGATAAATCTCTACCAGTCAACCATTAGGTGATGCAGAGATAAATGTTGGTAGGTTTAAAAGGAGAAGTTTTTTATGAAATTATGATTAACCTATTTAATATAACAATATATAAATAACATATCAACACCGATATACTACATATATACAATACATACATATAACAACATCATACATAAATAAAAGTATAATAATTCAACATCAAGTATTAAATACAGCATTAACCAGATAATTCTGCTAACTGAGACTGGTAAAGCCGACGTACCCTGACTTTAAAACTGAAACGGTTAGATGACATCCTGATTTCATAAGGAAGCGCATTCCATAGGAGAATAGATTGGATAAAGAAAGAGGAATGTACAAGACCGGAAGTATGGACAGGACAGCAAAGAATAAGATTATTAGAAGAGCGAAGGTTAAGGTTATGATTAGAGCATAAAAACTGAAAATGTGGAGTTAAGTAAGAGGGAGTGTTGGGAGAAAATAGAAGAGAATACAGAGTTGTCAGAGCCCGCAAACTTCGACGCTGGCGTATGGGCAACCAATTAAGCTCTGAACGATGGCTCGATACATGGTCATACTTACGAAGATTAAAAATAAATCGAATGCAATTGTTGAGTAATCTGTCAAGTTTGTTAAGAAGGTCAGCGTTCAGTTCATATAAGCACACATCCCCATAGTCAATTATAGGAAATATTATAGATTGCACTAGCATGGTTTTCGTTTTAACTGGGAGAAAATTTTTCAGGCGATAAAAGGACTTTAGAGTACCGATCACTTTCTGACTAACCTTGGAAATATGAGTTCTCCAATCCAATGTGGCATCAATGTGTAAACCAAGGTCCTTTACGTCCGTACTAAACGGTATGACAAGACCACTGAATATAATCTGAGGCAGCGAGCTGAAGTCTATTCTGGTAATCATACGAGAGCTCCCTATTACAATTGCTTGACATTTGGAAGGATTAACTGATAAGCCAAACCTCTCGGACCAATCCTTTAAGGCATTTAGATCCCGGTTAATAGAATATATTGCAGCTGATAGCGAATCTACTGCGGCCTGTGTGTATAATTGCAGGTCATCAGCATACAAATGATAGGTACATCGCAGTTCATGAGTTAAGAGGTTAATAAAGAGGGAAAAAAGAAGAGGTGAAAGTATACCACCCTGAGGGACGCCAGCACCAAGCTCACACCAATTAGACGTAGCCCCATCTATACGGACCGATTGTTTTCGTCCCTTTAGGTATGAAGCGAACCATGCCAGTGCCTCTAATGAGATATTATAATGAGAAAGAATAGCCAGGAGAATGTCGTGACTAACAGTATTAAAGGCATTGGAAAAATCTACTAGAACCAGCACAGTAATCATTTTATTTTCCACTCCATTTCTCAAATCACCAGTCACTTTAAGCAAAGCTGTAACTGTACTGTGACCTGGCCTGAAACCGGACTGTAATGGACTCAAGATATTGTTGCAATGTACAAAGGATGATAGTTGATTGTGCACACATGCTTCGAGTACTTTAGAAAGAAATGGAAGTATAGATATAGGTCGAAAGTGACTCGGAAGAGAAGGGTTTGCAATTTTAGGGAGAGGGCGAACATAGGCTTTAGTCCATATGGATGGAAACTGTCCAGAGGATAGAGAAAAGTTTATGACATGAGATATAATAGGAAGAATCTGGTCAAGAATAGTAATAATCATTTGTCTACTCAAATTGTCACAGCCCGTAGCATTAGACTTTATTGAAAGAACGGACTTTTTAATCTGATCACATGTAACCGTGGAAAACTTGAATGGGCTCATGTCCATACGAGGCAATGCGGCTATGTAGCCAGTAGTCCTACTTTTAGTTAGATCACTCAATTTATCGGTGGTTGTAAAGTGGTTATTGATATCATCTAACTTTATTGTATTAGGTAGATCTAGATGTTGAGATCTGCCAATGCCAAGGGTCCACGTCACTGTGACTTTACTGTGCCTGACGGTGAGCACAGTATAATCTAAAAACAATGGCGACCGCCGAGAGACACACTATCCCTCATCGGTCGCCACTGTCATGCCGGCTTGCAAATCCTCCTTCCATCCTCGAGAAGTTACGTCTTTGTTTCATGAAAATCGGTCCACTCTATCAAAAGTTATTGTAATTTTAATGAGGACGCGACTTAAGTACGAGAGACAAGTAGATAAGTAAATGGACTTAATACAGTCACATGATTTTATTAGCCACTATGTTTTTTATTTAATTAGAACATACAATAGATCAAATACACAATCCTGGACGCAAAGATTTTAGCACTCATCAATATTTAGAAACCTCACATAGTACATGTGCCCCTAATAGAGACTTAATTTTTATAACGCAATATGATTATTGTCTAGGTTTATATTTTAGAAAATAATCTTGTCACCTTGATTCAGGAATCACGCTTTGTTCTTTAGGTAAATTTTTGAAAACAAACATAAATTGACTTAATTTTTGACGCCGCGCCGTTCTCAGCAGAGATAATTTTGTTACTATTATATGTCAGAAATGTGCATCTCAAAATTTCAAGTTTATAAATAAATAGCTTTTAAGTACATAAAATACATAAGGGAACATTTTTATATAATAAAAATAAATGTAACAGCATATTAGTGACAGTTTCGTTTACATATTTTCAACTTTGGCGACATGGTGTTATTGAAGTGAAGTGAATCGTTATGGTTTGAAAATCGATGGAAAGAAAATGTGTCATGACAAAGAGACAAACACATACATCAATAGGATTTAACCTTAATTTAGATTTAATGGTGGTAGCGCCACGCTGAAACTATTACTGGTTTTAGCATGAATGGGTCGGCTAGTCCGGGGTAGTACCACCCTCTCATAGAAAACCGACGTGAAGTAACAGTGCTTGCATTGTTGCGTTTCGTTCGGTCAGTGAGAGCGCCGGAGGATCACTTCCCCTCCCCTCTCCTCGCTCCTCTCCCACTACCTCCCCTAACCCTTCCCCCCAAAGGGTGGCCTCGCACTTGCAACTCCTCTGGTGTTGTTAGTGTCCATGGACGGTGGTGATCACTTAACATCAGGTGACCTGTTCGTTTGCCACCTGTGACATAAAAAAAAGCCTACTTATTACATTTTATGCTTCTAATTCAATTAATAGATAATTTTGCAGAGAAAATTGCTGTGGTTAAATTATAACCTTCATTGTTCAAAACATTTGTTCACAACTGGTGGGTTTATTTTTATTCCCTTTTTTAAATAAGCATATAAAAATGAAATATAACTTACATTTTTACCTAATTTGTCTGCTATAGCACTGAAAAAATGTCATCAAAATCCGTCAAGAATTACATTTATTACAATTTTTTTACTTTTGTCCGTTACCCTGGAGAACACCTTGCAAGTAAAATAAAAGTTGCTTGCTTCACTGAAAGTATTCTATACGTTACTTTATAATATTAGTTATTACTGTGTCGAGTTTCATTAAAATTGATTCAGTAATTTCAGAATGATACGCGGACACAGGGACATATTGGCAAAAATTCTAAATAAAATATTTTCGGCTTCTATATTGTTAACAAAGTCCACCCCAATTATAATTTCCAAAAAATATTAATTGCAAAGTTTTGGCCTAGTTATAATTTTATTATATACTAGCGGGCCCGGCAAACGTCCCGCCCTGATTATAAAAAAAACCTTAACAAATTATATACCAAAACCTTCCACATGAATCACTTTATCCACTGGTAAAAACAGCTTGAAAATCCGTTCAGTAGTTTTTGAGTTTAACGCGAACAGACAGCCAGACAGATGCGATAGGGGACTTTGTTTTATACTATGTATTGATATAATTATATATGTAGATTTTAAATAATAAGTTGATAATTTTCCATTAAACTCATTAAGAGTTGTGCAAATATAACAAAATGGCCGGCAAATTGATTCAAAGGATAATAACATGTAAACTACACACATTTATACCCAAAATATATACATTTGCGTAATTCTAGGCTTTAAAATGATATATATAAGGGTTATATTTAAACACTAATAGATATAAAATATGTTAAATAGCAAAAGATGATTACAATTTAAGTAACAGCAGATTAGATCTGAATCAGCGGGATCAAATCGTAATTTTGTTTTAATCCTAACCTCGGCAGCCAATTACAGCTGCGTTAAGCCAAAACACACACTGAATTGTGAATCACATAACATATGGATGTATTCATATCTGGTGAGTATAGCATTTTTTGGATACGAGGCTACCAAATAATTGCGATTAATTGGTTTTTAAAAAGGTGGCTGCCTATAGTTTCTTATATTTGAATATCACTACGTCTTTTTTTTTTCTTTTTATTGTAGCACGGCAAAATGACTGCACTATACCTGACGGTAAGCACAGTACAATCCAAAAACAATGGCGACCACCGAGTGACACAATATCCATCGCTGGTCGCCGCTGTCATGCCGGCCTGCGAAAAGCTGGGTATGCACAGGCTGATCCCAAAACGCGACCCGCAGAAGCGAATCACTATGACGGGCTTTTTCGCCATGTACATGGTGGTTGCGACCCAGTCAGGCTTTAAAACCCTACCACCTTGCTTTCGCCATTGCCTCGTTCGTTATTCAGCAGGGTGCACCACGTGCAGGTGAGGTTGGCTTGGGTGTCTCAAGTCTTATGATGTTATTCGACACCCCTTACGTATTATGAAACAAAATCCTCTACCACGTCCGTGTGTCTGTTCGCGATAAGCTCAAAAACTACTGAACGCATTTTCACCAGTAGGTAGATAAAGGGATTCATGAGGAAGTCTTCGGTATATAATTTGTAATTGCTCTTATTACCAGGGCGGGACAACGTCTGCCGGACCCGCTAGTTATTTATATTGAAACGAGAATTTTATATATAAGATAATTCGGACTACAACATAATATATTTAGGAATTGAAAAAAAGATTATTCAGCTGTTTTGAACTTTCACTTTTCTGGGCAGTCCGTATGACTGCCTCGATTTTATATTGAAATGTAATATATCTATAGGTATTATTATTTGTGCAATAATAAGTTAAAAAAAACTTATATTCACTCTTATTCATAACATTCTATCAAAATAAAGTTACGAACGTATATTTATAATTAAAGAAAATACTAAGCTGTTAATGGATTTTTTTTATTCCACAGATACAAACATACATTAATAATTTAACTAGCGGACCCGGCGGACGTTGTCCCGCCCTGATAATAAAAAATCTTGACAAATTATTAATATATCTAAATCTCCCTCATGAACCACTGTATCTACTGCTGTAGTTTTTGAGGCTATCGCGAACAGACAAACAGGCAGACGTGGCTGAGGACTTTGTTTTATACTATATAAGGATAATGATATTAAAAGAATAATATCTAGTCAAAGATATAGCCATTAAATTACACTAAAATAAGATCATTTTGTTCTAGTGGAAAACCTTATATTTTTGTAAAATTATCTTCGAGATAACACCTACTACGTTGTCGTATCCGGGACATAACTTTCCGGAATGGCGACCATTAAAATAAGCTTTAATATAATCCTCGCTGATACCAAGGACGCTGCAAACGCTATTTCAATTCAGACCCCAGATGTGTTCTGTTACGAGAAATAAAACCTTAAACCGGATTGCATCCGCTGTGGCCATTCTTATTTGCAGATATATTTAACGCAGTTTTTTCTGTGGTGAAAACTTTAAACTATATAAATATGATCTTATATATCACTAGCAGTGCCCGCGACTCCGTCCGCGTGGAACTGAATATAAAAAAAAACAGTGACTCATAAGATTTTCTGAATTTTAGAGTACTAAGTCTAGTTAGTTATCTACTTTCCCTCGTACTTAATTCGCTTCGTCATTAAAGGTACGATAACTTTTGATAGAATGAACAGATTTTTATGAAACTACGATTAAATGTTAGTCGAGGATACCTTTCATAATTTATTGAAAAGGTTTTATCGCGAACGCAGTACTTTAGCAGTGATGTGTGTTCAAGTAAACAGACATACAGACATTTCTAAAAGATATTGAAATGTCTTTTATTATTTATTCCAGGACACCTGCAATTTTTTTTTCACAAATATCCAAAAAGGACGGACATTAAATTTAAACTCTTTATATGCTTAGATATTACTAGTTGATACCTGGGACTTTGTCTGCATTATTTATTATCTCAATAATATATTTTATGAATGGAAGAAATAATTGTAAGCAAAAATATGCTTTGTTTACAACATATCTTTAGCCCTTAAAATCTTAGTTCATTAAAAATTTAATAACTTTATATTAATATGAACATATCCTGATTTTTTTTTTAAATAATGACGTAGTGTCTGAAACATGAATGTAAAAAAAATGATCGAAATCTATTTAGTACTTTTGGACTGATGCGCGTAGAGCTATTGATTACTACGTGCTTCCTTCTTCTATATCGATTTCTATACGTACAATATATAATTAGTATGTAAATTGTAGGTATCTAGGCGTAAGTAATAAATACATTTCAACCGTTTTTAGAAATTACTGTCTGTCTATCTGTCAGTTTCTTTGAATACGCATCACTGCTAAAGTACTGCGTTCATGTTAAAACCTCTCCAAGAAAGTCATAAAGCATATCTTCGAGTATCATTTAGTTTTTGTTTCATTCAAATCAGTTCGGTCTATCAGAAGTTATTATACTTTTAATGAAGACGCGACTTAAGTACCAGCGAACAGTAGACAAGTAAATGGACTTAATATATTTAGATGCATTTATTAACAACTGTTTTTTTTAAATAAGACTTCACGCGGACGAAGTCGCGGGCATAGCTAGTTATCAATATAGATTTAGAAACGATGACCACAACGCATGCCATATGCATTTCCGCTCTAAAAACCCGATCAGGTTCCCTACCCGTCCTTTTTGATAATCGGATTATTTTTCGAGCAGTTGGTAGTTTTGATTTTCATAAATGCCTTCTCGGCAAAATATAAAATTCCAGCAAAAATATGAGACAAAAATACTTACTGTATATAAATTCATGCTCTTTCTGACTTGGTCCGTTTTTTTTACTTATACGGAACTATAAATTTGCCACTTTTCATTAATTCCCACGGAAAATATCGGCGACACAGTAACAATCGTTGTAGTTTCTGGTACTATATTTTCTGTCTTATACATATTATACTTTGCTCAGATAATGTAAAATAATAACTATGATACTTTTCAGTAATTCATATTTTCGTATACGATGTATTCAAGACTCATAAACACAAGGTAAAGTGATAAAATGTTCCAAAACATGACACTCTCTTAAAATATCACATGAGATAGATAAAAGGAATGTTAACTGATCAGGCCAAGGCTCCCTACTTAATGCTTGTTAATATTCAAAGACGGTAAGACACTTTCATGTACCTATTTCGCAACTAATTTATTTTAAAATGAAAGCAAAAGTTTTATAGTTTAAATTCATTAGCATAACAAATAAATTCTGAACTCTATCTTATCGTCTTATTAGTTTAACTCTTTAAAATCTTTTATAACGTTCGTGGTTGCGCATAAATTTGCTTTAGCGAATGCGTTTCAAATTACAAGATCATTTCGTTCGCGTCAACTTTACTCACTACTACTAAAAATCGTACTGCAATCAATCTATACTAACATTATAAAGCTGGAGGGTTTGTTTGGTTGAACGCGCTAATCTCAGGAGCTACTGGTTCGATTTAAATAATTATTTTAGTGTTACATAGCCCGGGTATCTAATAATCTGGCTAATAGTTTTCCCTTTTGAGACCTTCCAGTGCTTGTTAGCGTAAGCCCAAAGTAACTATTCCACACGGACGAATTCGCGAGCAGAAGCTAGTAAGAACATAAGATAAACTATTAAATTACTTTGTTAGATTGACCGATACTTGTTCAACTTTTCAATACTATTAACTAGTCGCAGCCATTTCGACGCAGTTGTCCTTTTCTGTCACTTTTTAGTAATAATTATATTTTAATAAAAATATTAATTAGGCCTTGTGTTTTATACATTTTCTTTCTCACGTGACACTCATCATGACTTGCACACGATATTGTTTTACCGATCATATACTTCTTGCTAAAGTTGCATGTGACATGTGAAGCAATATGGCGGCGTGACAAGTATCTTTCATTTTTTTCGTTTTTCAAACTGACTACGCTATTGACCTAGCAAGGTCTTAAGAGCTCCACCGGACTACTAAGGCGAGCGCTTAAGGCAGTCAGCCGATTTTATTTAACAACTAGCTCAATGGTGCACGGCACACCTCGGCTTGGGCTGTTGCCTGATACATGCAATTCGCGACCTATCTGAGCTATTCTAAGCTGAGCTAACTATTCATACATATATGAGTTGTTGAAACATATATGTGTACCAGGCATACATACCACAACAACTCTTATATAAATTTCATGTCGGATAATTTTCTAAACTCTTTCAGTTTGATAAGGGAAAAAAATAAAACCCTTCCACTTTCATGTTTAAGCGTGTGTGCGTGCACGTGTGTGGAGGTGACATGTGTAATGTTGTCGCAGTGATGTAAGATTTTGTGTCAATGTATCCCGCGAGCAGCGCACTCAAGGGCTCCACACCGAGGGAGCGGACTTAGACTTGAGCCGCTGCCGAGGGGGACATAATCTGGTGACAATTATCTTCTAATTTAAAATGTACCGTAATCTTGATTTCTTTAAAAACAATTTTAAAAAAACCTGTTTTTTATCTGTAAACTTAAATGGATACATAAATGATTAAATGATTATGATCATGATGATGAATGAAAATAAAAATATTGCAAAATAAAACACAGTCTTCAATTTCATATGAAACATCTACCTACCTACCTATATAAGTAGTCTCATACAACAAAACTAAATCGAGTGCTTTCCTTACTATTTATCTACAATACAATGAACAGGTTAGAAGGTCCAAAACAACCTCGATTCAGGGAAATATAAGGTATTCTGAGGTTTATATAAAATAGAACTACTTCGTGGGTTTAGGTTAGTGTGACGTCATAATTTGCTTTCACGTTTTTCTGTGAAGTTCGTCTGTAGGACGGTGCCAATGAAATCGTATTAGGGGATACAGGTATATTATAAGATATGGAAAGAGATACATGTAAATATAGAATCAAAAATGTATTGACCCAAACAAGTTTGATATTTCAATAAAAAAGACATTAAAAAGCGGCTCAGTCTATTTTCTGATATTTTTTTTATGTCATAGGAGGCAAACGAACTGATGGGTCACCTGATGGTAAGTGATCAACACCGTCCATAGACACTTGCAACACCGAGGAGTCGCTAGTGCGTTGCCACCCTGTGTTTGGGAGAAGGGGGATTGGGGAAGAGAGGGGAGGGAAGATGGGTATCCGGCGTTCTCACTGACCGAACGAAACGCAACAATGCAAGCACTGTTACTTCACGTCGGTTTTCTGTGAGTACCCCGGGCGAGCCGACCCATTCATGCTGAAACCAGTGATAGCTTCAGCGTGAGTCGCGATACAGTGACTCACCTACATCACTTGAACACACATATGAGATCATCTCTCTCACACACGTGCACATACATACACATGGTGGGAGGGTTTTGTTTTTTTCCCTCAACGAACTGAATCGAATAGTTTTAGTTCGTTTCATTCCGATATACACGTATTCATTTGTGAATCATGCAATTTCGATTGTATGGTTCACAAATGTATATATGTATGAATAGCTTAGAATAGTTAGCTAGGTCAGACGCGACTTTTTCCAGGTAACAGCCCAAGCCGAGGTGCGCGTGCGCCCTTGTGTATGTTACCTAAAAAAAACCAAATTGGCTGAGTGCCTTAAGCGCTCGCCTTAGTAGTCCGGTGAAGCTGTGAAGACCCTGCAGGGTCAATAGCGTAGTCAGTTCGAGGAAAATTCAGCGTGACTCTACCACCTACAAAATTAAAGACTCCGAGTATTGCAAATACATATATATTTGGTTATTTGAGTAATGTTTAGTTGAATTATGTTCTTCTCGTTGAGTAAGCGCCTCCTTCACGCCCTGCCTGTGACATATCAATAAATTACCATCGCTGTCAATGAATACATCCATATTTCATAAAACAAGGGAATCCCACGAACAAAGTTCGTTTATAATACAGAGTGTCATTATTATTAGTGTGGGGACATAAATATATCGATAACCGAATCTATACGATAGTTATATTATATTGCATTATTTAAAATTATTTTTTACGATTGTATAACATATCCTTTTATATTATACTACTCCTTACCTGCGGCATCGCCTGCAGTAATATTTCACCTATCCCTCAGGAATAGTACTTTTTCAGTGGATGTTAGGTACTCTATGTCCTATTTGTACCCTTGAAAAAGTGTATGCAAAATTTCATTATGATCAGTTGAGGAGTTAAGGCATGAAAGCGTAACAAACCAACAAAAAACAAACTCACACTCGTATTATATAATTTTAGTAAGAATAAATCATATTAACTTATAAAACAACTAGCTGACCCGTGCCCACTTCGTTGAGCGGTAAGAGGCTTTATCAAGCTACAACTTTTTTCTAGAGCTCAATCATATATCGCTCATCGTTAAGGCAGCGTTCGTAAGAAACGTTTTCGTTCGACCATTTTTTCTCTGACTCCCCAGATATTACTTCCTACAACCTCACAAACTTTACCTCTTTATAATATAATAATCATAATATAATTCATTAATAGCTTCTGCCCACGACTTCGTACGCGTGGAATAGTTATTTTGGGCTAACACGCAGCGGAAGTTCTGAAAAGGAAAAAATAGTTTTAAAAAACTAAAAAAACACGTTTTCATAAAAAATCCAACTAAAAAACAGAAAATAAAATGAAATAAATTTGGATTAAGAATAATGTAAATTAGAAATAAATGTATATTTTTGTAAAAAGTAACTAAATAATGATAAAAATACTGATATCTGGAGGTGCTGATATTAACAGTGACGCATGTTTTTTTAGTTTTTTTTAACTATTATTTATTTTTCATTTTTTAGTTTAATTTTTTTAACTTTTTTTTCGGATTATTGCATTTCATCGACCTTTGATACATGTCCAAAGTTTGAATTAAATCTGATCGTTCAAAGTAGGACAAAATCGAGCTCAAAGAGGTCGGTTACAAACATACATACATACAGGTGAAGCTAATAAAAGAGTGTTAAAAAACTCCGATTTTGAAACTATCTATCTATCTATTGGTAAAAGAATTTTTAAAATCGGTTTAGTACGTCCTGAGATTACCCTCTACATTACAACGTCACAAACTCACAAACTTGACCTCTTTATAATATTAGTATATATTATTATTATTATTAGTATAGATAAAAAACACAATGTATCAGAACTTGTTTTTCTGTGTTCCGATGTAGAAGTTGAGATTGCCAAGATATGTTGTCATAAGAAGCAATCTAATCGGTTAGATCAGTTCTCAGGAATTTGGTATTCTTGTGATGACTAGCGTATAAATTGTGGTCTTTTTCTAGTTGGTCGTATAGTATAGGTTATAGTAACCACTTAAACATGAAGTAGGCTGTATGCCTTCTTATTACTTCCTAACAATAAAATATATAAAACATGGTTCGACAGAATTAATGAAGTCAGATAAGTTTTTTGTAGTTTTGAAAGCATAACTAAATCGTAAACACAACTTATTCTTATTCACGTGTAAAAAATGTTACAGAATATATATTTACATAAAACATCTTTAATTCATGTTGTTCATCTGAACGATTGGAATTCATAATTAATGAAATTGAGTGACCTATTTTAACATATAACAATAATGTATGAATAGCGCAGTAATTTAAACTATCGCCTCGTTGTTGCCACCGCGTTGAGTTTTGCTTTATATTCAATTAAACGCCATACGTATTTTAAAATTAATTTCACAATAGTACATAGTTGTACAACCAAGTGAAAAACTAATGAACGTATGGCACAGTGGTATAAGTTGTCACTTCGTCGCTGCCGATATACTAAGTGTCTAGAACAATCACTTTTTATTTTTCTGTAAATCTTCATGCAAATTAAATTAAAAAAAACCTATATGATGATTTAAATTAATTTACTTTATTTATTTGTACTGTTTACTTTGTATCTTCTTCAGTTATTATTTAATCGAGTCTTGGCAGTATTTATCTAGAATGCTTTCGGTTTATCGAAATCTTCGGTAAGTCCATCACATCCCTACACACTTGCCCTCTATCCATCAACGTCGATGTTTTCAGAAAGTTAGGTACTTTAAAGTCGCCTAATGAAGTTATCCGACAAAAACCCGGATAGACGTTCTCATATTTTCATTATGCGGCCGCGGCCCTTCAGAATTTGCGGGACTAATGTTTAGGTGCCGGGAGATATTGATTATAGATTACCGCTTTTGTAGGAGAGTGTTTGAATCTTTATTGTTGGGCGGCGATCAATCAATCGGTTGTGATTGTTTCGCTCAAATTGCGTCTAGGATTTGGACGATCGTATAAGGATGTATTAGATCTAATACCAATAAAATTGATTGCTCCTTTTATGATACCGTTTCTTTCGTTGATTTGATTTAGTAAAGTTTATGTATTCGAAACTTTTTTTATTCATTTATGATCCGCGTCTGACGACGTTGTTGTTTTCATTATTTTGACTATTACCTTACTTACAAAGTTTACCTTTTCTCATATCTCATTATAGGCTCCAGGAGCCTTTTATCTTATATTTGAGTAATGTTAAAATTCAGTAGTCTCTCCATTTCTAGGCATATACAGATAGAGAATGCAAACCATTATAGGCCAAGTCAGCATCCACCCAAATAAATAAATTACTAAACTCTAAAGGATTTTTTTTGTACCATTGGATGCAAACGGACAGGTGGGTCACCTGATGTTAAGTGATCACCACCGTCCATAGACACTTGCAACACCAAGGGAGTCGCAAGTGCGTTGCCAGCCTGTGCTGGAGGGGGAAGAAGGGAAGCGGAAAGGGAGAGGAGGAAGGGGAAGAGAGGTGGGCCTCCGGTGCTCTCACTGACGGAACGAAACGTAGCAATGCAAGCATTGTTACTTCACGTCGGTTTTCTGTGAGAGGGTGGTACTACCCCGGTCGTGCCGACCCATTCATTCTGAAACCAGTAATAGCTTCAGCGTGGCTCTACCACCTATAAAAACTTCAGTAAAATGTATAGAAAGTCTTAATAATCATTTATATGATACCTCTAAATCAATCGTAGTGAAACTGATTGCATAGATAACAAATCATCTGTAACAGTATATAAGATATTTTTTATGACAATATATAAAAAAATATGCTCAGCGAAGCAAACGGATACTAGTTAGTTTGTATACAATTCCCAAAAATATCATTGTATTTAAAATAATTACACTCTGGTCTGGAAATCGTTGTCTCCTGGCACCGGCGTAACGAGATTTTATCTTATTTGTCCTGTAAATATGTCAGGTGCAAATAGAATTGCCCCTGTTGCCCACAATTATATTATTAACGATGACAAAAACTCATTCGCCTAATTTCACAACCGCGTAATTGCTTTAAATGGGTGTGCTGTAATGGCTTATATTCCATTACTCAGCTGGAAAATAGCAAGCTTATTGTGCTCAAAGCTATTGTAAATACAATTTAATGCACATAGAAACTATGATACATTACAGAATATTATCTCACTAACTAAATTATACATTAAGTAATTCAACAAAATGGGAAAGACGTTGAGTCTGTGTTTATAATTTACACATACATAATTTGCCACACGATCCATCCATACCTTCAATTTTCCTCTGTTCACATACATATTCGTTCAGCTATTTGAACCTATTTGTACTTAACAGTCTTGTAGCTAAGTAATTTTCACATGTCTTTGTGAGTACCAACCTAATAATAAACTTTAAAATCTATTTTTAATATTACAAATGCAAGTAACTCTATGTGTCTATTCACAACTAAGCCCCTATGTGGATCACTCATCATATGGGTAACCTAGCAAATGGAAATGTATATAGACATCTATAGTCAGTCACAAAAAAAAGTTGTCAATAAAATGTTTATAATACAAATTACATTTTCAATTAAAACTTTTGAAAAGTGAATAGGTATATATTAGACATATATTAACACAACATATACAAATAATAGTAATGGATAAGATAAATTTAAATCTTAAAAATAACTTTATAAGGCTCCAAAGCTTAAGAAATTCAATAAATTTCAACTCCTTTTTCTATCGTGAATGCGTCACATGAGCAATGCAAATTCTCGCTTACGTGATTCGAGTCGTCCGCGCTTCGCCAGACTAGAAGACTGCAAAATGCACAGCTAGAAAATAATGCATTCGGGATAAAAACCGAAAACAGTATCGTTGCTTCGGTGCCCTCAGCTTTATATTCAGTCGCTCGCTGACAGCTGTGTCGGATGGATGTGTTCGGTTTTCTCTCGTTATAGAATGTATCAAATATATTGCGAATGAATATGCGTGTCGTATTGGATATTCGGTGTAGAAACTAATTGTAACGGTATTACTCTACGTCTGTTAATTTAACTAATTAATTATGTGTGCTGTGATTTTATGTTATATATGTGGTTGATTTGTGTTAATTAAATTATATACGGTAAGTTCTCTTGTTATAATATCGTTTTTTCGATTATATATTGTGATTTGTTTTGACTGAAAGGTTTTTTTAAAATGTTTTATTACTATGACAAATAAAAATATATTTACTGTAGTGAAAATAACTTTTATAATCTTCGATTTCATTGTGGTTTTTATAGAGTATTGTTCTTAGGGAAACTTAATGTTATTGCGGCCGATAATACTTTAATTTAGTAAATGATATAAGAAAAAGGCTATATGATTTTACGTACATCGGCAACGTTCTATAATCTATTTTGGTTCATAATATTTTATTTATTAGATAAATCAGATGAATTACAAAAGAAATATGTTTTACCAACACCTAAAACGGCTTACGACGAGATATATTGAGTTAAGACGTGTATTGTTTGAATAATATGTTATAATACTAACTAAGTAAACGGGTCAACAATAGAAGAATCACTGTCTTTAGTGAAAGCTTTGTTAGGTGCATTAAATAGAAGTTTCTTCTCCGTTCTTTGGGCAGCCCCTCTTCGGACACAATTATTACGAGTTATTTCCTAAAAAAAGGTATTGAATTAACGTTGAATTTATTGATGTTATTATAGTTCTTTTTACATTGATATCTCAAACTTTGACTCTTTTTTCTTATATCATTTGATATAAACCAACGCCAATCTATCGTTATAGGAAAGTAAATATGCTTTGATAATTTAATTCAACGAAATTATCTTTAAATATTTTTTTTTATCTCCAATCGTAACTTTTCTTACATATAATATTATTTGTAGAAATCTAATCCTTTTGTACTTACTTATAGTTCAGAATCCTGGGGTAGATGGCCTTCAGTCGGACGTCAAATATTCTCGTTTGGAATTCCTTGAATTAAGTGGATTGTTCTTCTGTCAATAATATTATTCAAATGATTTTCTTGGGATAACTGAATTCGAATAATCACAATGACAGTTTTCGAGTTTCATAACAGTAAACACATTTTTACTGTTGTTATGTTGTTTAAGATAAATTATACTGACTTATTAATAATACTATAAACTAGCTTTTGGTCGCTGCTTCTATCCCTATAATGCACATTTGAGCTATTCCACGGGAACAATACATACTTTTTTGGATGAAAAGTACCCTAAGTTCGTTTTGTAACCCTGATCATGTGTATGCAAAATTGCATGATGATCGGTAGAGTAGCTAAAGGGTAAAAGCAATGATATTATAACTAAAACGCTGTAGATATGTTATAAGCACTTCGACGACTTGTTAAAACTTACTAGCTAGAGCTTCTTGTTAACGGCTGCCCCGTCAATCCGCCCGTATCTAAGCAACATATATCTATTTCTTTTTCACCACCGATATTAAGAATATGCCTTACTTCCAGATTTTATCTAAGACAGTGTAGCGTTACAATATTACTTTACGTATGTGTGAGTTTTCGTGCAATTTGTTTTGTCAAAATATTATATAAGTAAAATATCTAGATGTATTTTAGTTATATCATTGGTCGAACGTCTTTTATTTCTTATATTTCATCCTGATTTTATGTTAATACATTTAACAATAGTAATGTTAAAGTATATGATTATAATAAACTGGCTTCTGTCCGTGACCTTCGTCCGCGTGTAAAGTTACTTTGGCCTAACTAACACGCAGTAGAAGCTCTGGAAAGAAAAGAAACCCTGATTTTGAAACATTCTTCATTGCGGTTCCGCTCCTATTAGTCTTAGCGTTATGATATAGCCTAGCCTTCCTCGATAAATACTGCTACAGCTTCTTAGTTATAACATATGGGTAAAAGCGTAACAAATAAGCAAACAAATTCGCATTTATAAAAGACTAGCTGACCCGTGCAACTTAGTCTGCATCGAATAGGTTATGTAATTATTTACGACATCACATTACAAACCTCAAAAATAACAGTATTTCTCCACTATTTAATGGATGTTATTATACATATAAACCTTCCTCTTCAATCACTCTATCTGTTTAAAAAACCGCATCAAAATCCGTTGCTTAGTTTTAAAGATTTAAGCATACATAGGGATATAGGGACAAAGAAAGCGACTTTGTTTTATACTATGTAGTGATTAGTCGGATGTTAACATTTTGAAAATCGGTTCCTTGCGTCACATTTTGTGTAGAAATGAATAACAATTTTACAGTATACCCCAAAACCTGAAAAACCAATTACAAACTTATAAAATGTATCTGAAAAGTAAAGATAGTATTTTTTACTTAATAATGCCTTTGTCATATTTTCTACACAATAATAATTGACGAGTAAACTTTGGGAAAGTTACATAAAAGTAGGGATCACATCGCGTCGCTCACATAGTTTCCTACAAGTCATCCTCTGATAATATGCAAAGCGAGACATTTTGGTATAGTCTAAGTAGGTACATGTGACTGATATTCGTGACCCATGTCACAGGCGTAGCAAACTTTATAGAGTTTCAAATAGTTTTGAAGGACAAGGATCATTTATTACCTATTTCATTTCAGGCTAGTGTTTTAATTGCGATCACGTATGATGTCAAGTGAAGAGGTCATTGCAAATAGTACGCGTTTAAAATAGCAAGATATCTATCAAACCGCCATCTTACATATTTCGAATGCATTTTTGTCAAAGTATTGTAAATTATGTTATACTCCAGAAACAGAAATTACAATCGTCATTATCATTACATAGTATAAAACAAAGTCCTCTGCCGTGTCTGTCTGTCTGTTCGCGATAAACTCAAAAACTACTGAACGGATCTTCATACGGTTTTCACCAGTGGATAAAGTAATTCATAAGGAACGTTTTCGTATATAAATTTGTAAAGGTTTAGTATAGATTGGTTGAAATATAACGATAATTGTTGGACAAATCGGAAAAATTCAAACCGCTTGGGAGTTTTCATCGAAAGCGCTGCCTAATCTTTTTGAGATATAACAAAACCATGTATGTTGGTATATTCCCCTTTTATAGATCTACAAATAAGTCTGTCAGGGCATATACAACACCAGCAGATACAGTGATTCATAAGGAGACTTTAGGTATATAATTTGTCAAGGTTTTTATTATCAGGGCGGAACAACGTCCGCCTGGCCGGTTAGTAAATTTATAAAATAGCACCGACCCGTCCGTGAATTCATTGGTGATAAATTATAATAACAATAGAGTAGGTTCGCGTTTGAAACACTAAGTCCACTTTAAAAAAAACGGTAGACCAAATTTCAAGATTTGTGATATGCTATTTATTTATCTACAACTTTTTTCAAACTTCCTCTTTTATATTCATTCTAGTCACACCACACATCCACCTTAACATTCGCATCTCTGCCACATGTAATTTTCTCTCATCCGTCTCTTTCGTAGCCCATCACTCAGATGCATACAGCATGACTGGTCTAATAATAACCTTATAAACCTTCCCCTTGAGTTTCAAAGGCATTCGTTTATCAGATTGATATAACTTACAATATTAATAATATTGTTAAAATTAAATTATGTAACTTTGTCAATACACCGACTACACGTCCGTACATTACTTAGGGTCTCCATTGAAAATCAGCTCTGCAGTACCACCCTAGTTATGCTGCAGCACTTTGCTGAATGGAGGTGCCTTTGTTGGATATTCAAATAAGCTATGTATATGTTCATCTTGTTGTTTTGATGTTATCCAGCAATAAAGACATTTTCTTCTTTCTTCTTCTTCAACTTTAAATATTAATAAATATTTCAAAATAACAATAAAATAGAACAAGAATAATGAAAAAGTAAAAATGAGTTCTTTTTTAAGAAACTAAAATAACCTATGAAAAGGAAACAAGATGGCAGATATAACCAAGAATATTGAAATATAATTTACTGAATGTTGTTTATATAGTTACTAGAGGGCCCGGCAGACGTTGTCCCGCACTGGTTATAAAAAAACCCTTAACAAATTACATACGAAAACCTTCCACATGAATCACTTTATCCGCATGGAAATCCGTTTTCTGTAGTTTTCGAGTTTAGCGCGAACAAACAGACAGACGCGCTAGAGGACTTTGTTTTATACTATGTATTGATATAAAATGTATTTAATCCTACTGAATTTAAAAACTCTATGGTAAAATATGTCTATGGCATTGGAGTCTATTTTAACATGCTTTTATTAGCTTCACCTGTATGTATGTATGTTTGTTACCGACCCCTTTGAGCTCGATTTTGTCCTACTTTGAACGATCAGATTTAATTCAAACTTTGCACACCTGTCAAAGGTCGATGACAATGTAATAATCCGAAAAAAAAAGTTTAAAAAAAAACGAACTAAATAATGAAAAATAAATAATAGTTTAAAAAAACTAAAAAAACACGCTTTCATAAGAAATCCAACTAAAAAACAGAAAATAAAATTTAATAAATTTGGATTAAGAATAGTGTAAATTAGAAATAAATGTATATTTTTGTAAAAAGTGACAAAAAAATGGTAAACATACTGATATCTGGAGGTGCTGATATTAACAGTGCGCATGTTAATGTTAATGAAAGCGTGTTTTATTAGTTTTTTTTAACTTTTATTTTTTATATTTGATTATTACTCTAAAGTAGTTATTTCTATACTAGAAAATAGATATACTACTATACTATATAATACTATAAAGTAGATATTTATAATATATACTAATATCTATACTTCTAAACTAATATTATAAAGGGGTAAAGTTTGTGAGTTTGTGATGTTGCATGGGGTAATCTCAAGAAAAATGTCTTCGAAAAATGTGAAACGATTTTAATGACATTTTTTCTTGCAGATAGAGGTCTTTTAGGAACATTATATGGGCCTTATTACGATATTACACTTTCCCATAGAGGTTAAGCAGAATTGTAAACCATGTTTTTTTACGGCTTCTTCTAAAGTTTTTGCAACATGTAAATACTCATTTTCTCCTCCTCCATCTAGTAATTACGGTGTGAAACAAACAGACATGCTGGTAAACAAGCTTACATTTATAATATTAGTTAATGTTAAGAAGTTAGAAGGCTTTATATACCTTAATTTAAAACATTATTTCTTGAAAGTGACACATTCAAATCAAAAATACTTTATTCAGTTTAGGCCCTAATAAGGTGCTTATGAACGTCAAAACTATCACCGGTTCGGAAAACAACCCAGTCATCGAGAAGAACCGGCAAGAAACTCGATTGGGTACATCTTTTTAACCGACTTCAAAAAAAGGAGGAGGTTATCAATTCGTCTGTATTTTTTTTTTTTTTTTTTTATGTTTGTTACCTCATAACTTTGGACTGGGTGAACCGATTTTGATTATTCTTTTTTTATTTGAAAACTGGTACTTCCAGTGTGGTCCCATTTTAATTTGGTTCAGTTCCGACAACGGCATCCAGTGCAAAACCGTATAAGTTTCAAATTTGCATTAAGTATGTACACGACAAATAGACGAATAACTCAATATTACGCTAACCGGTTTCGATTATTCATTTTTTATTGAAAAGGATGTACTTCAAGGGTAGTTTGATGAGAGTTTGGTTAGGTTCTGATTATGGGATCCGTGGCAAAGTAAGAAAACTTTCAAGAAACGAGCCTACTCCTTTCTTAAGGGCCGGCAACGCATCTGTGTTTCCTCTCGTGTCGCAATTGTCCATGGGCGGCCGTGATCACTTACCATCAGGTGACCCGTATGTTCGTTTGCCACCAATATTATAAAAAAAACTCTTCAATTCTTAGGAGCCTATTGTGCTTATGTTCGTTGCTGTGTTGCAACATGACGCAAGCATTGTAATTACATTACTTAAGGTGTATAATGTGTGAAGCGATGGTAGCCGAGTTGGTGGTAGAAACTATCGCGGATTACTGAAAAGGTTGCGTTCGTACCAAACGTTACTTATTGTACAACCAATTGAAACCATATCGCATACCATACCGATAGATACCATACCGCAAAAATGCGCATATTTTAATATACTTAAGGCGGAACGGAGTTCGCGGGCACTGCTAGTAAAATATATTTATGTACACTAAAAATGGAAAAATAAAGTAAATTTTCAAAAAAAAGTATTAACCGACTTCAATATCAATCAAAAACCCATAAGGCACTAAAAAGCGGAAAATAAATAGTTTATCAAATTAACCAAATTAAATAAAACATATGAATATGTGTGCTACCTAGAGATGTACTGGAAGTCGGTACCAACCAAAATTTTTGTATTACAGAGACGCGAGAGTGGACTTAAACTTTGTACCTGTAGATGATATGATTTTCGGTTTGGTTGGCACCGACTTCCAATACATCTCTAGGTAGCACACATATTCATATGTTTTATTTTTGATAAACTATTTATTTTCCGCTTTTTAGTGCCTTATGGGGTTTTGATTGATATTGAAGTCGGTTAATACTTTTTTTTGAAAATTTACTTTATTAACATATATATATACTAGCGGGCCGGGCGGACGTTGTCCTGCCTTGATAATAAATAATATCTAAAATTCAACCGCAGTGCCACCTGCCGGGTTCAATTGTAAATCTAAACCATTCTCGGATCTACTGGAATACGCACACAAAATTTTGTCAAAATCGGTTCAACCGTTTGGAAGGAGTTCAGTGACATACATACGCACAGAAGACATTTATATATAAAGATTTCGAATACATTATACGTTACAATACCATTTTAGTGGATGCACAGAGAGGAGTCAATTCCAGACATCACTGTCGTTCACATCGTTCATCCACTATATAATAGCCTTTCGACAACAAAAAGCTTTACGTGGCTGACATATAAGACAACACTAATTTATTAATTTACAACACAAAAACATAACTTGGATTTGAAACTGTAAAATTACTTTATACAAATAAACGCTCTGTATTATATCCTTAATATGTATTTATTTTTCTTTCGTTCAATATATTTCCCGACATAGGAGCAATTCAGGTTGTGTCAGAAAAACATTTTAGTTGCGACCAACCTATATGGAGCTATAAATAAAGATGGCCGTTGAGACCTACTAGGTGATGTGGGGTCTCCATACATTCGCGTTTATTTAGGATACAATCTCTATTTTTAAATGTATTCGTTGCTGTTTATTGTGGCGTTAAATTATTAAATAAATAAGCTTTTTATTATTTCTCATTTCCATGCAATTTTACAATGTCTATTTACAATTTTTAACAGTTATTTATCTTATAATACAATAATTTAATACATTTTTTATTCTTCTATACGTTTGTTTTTTGTTATTGTGACATTTCATATTTATAATGTTCTTATTGCATTTTATTTTGTTTATAATATAATTGATTAATTATTAATTTTTGTCATTTACATAGAATTCATTTTTAATTAATTGAATTTTTAATTAATTAAATGATAACCCCTCTGAAGGGTAAAGGCCACCTCCATTTTTGCCTATTATTTTCTGTCTGTTGCCTTTATTTGCCATTTGTCTCCTGCTATTTCTTTGATGTCATCAGACCATCTTTTTTGTGGCCTGCCTCTTTTTCTTTTTGGTCCTTTCCATAGTACGACGACGTTAAATTATTACACATTTGTAAAGGGATATTGTAATAACTTAGTAAGTTTAGCGAAGGATTTAAGTATGTTTTATTACAAGGAATTAGTTAAACGATCGCAACTGGTCCTCGCGTGATACAGTGACACAAAATCTTACATCACTGCGACAACATAACACATATCACCTCCACACACATGCACGCATACATGCTTACACATACATGGAAGGTCGAAGTGTTTTATTTTTTTTCCTTATCAAACTGAGATCGTTTAGAAAATAAAAGCAACTAAATGGTAATTAGATATTCCCCAATTTGGAGATATGATTCGCCGTGATCACAACTGAATAGTGCTATTAATGTTTAAAAGCCATTCGCTAAAATATCTTTAGTATAGTATTTTTTTGCTTTCTAGCCAGTAGTGCTTAGAGTATGCGGGATTGGATCAGATGTTTCAGTAAATGTTTTTACGCTTAAGTATAGCTAAATGAAATTTCGTTCAATTACATTACAGTCACATGCACACATTTTAACGCTGTAATTACAGTCCACGTGAAGTTACCTTTCTTTTCGTATTCGCTCTAAAGTCTAGAATAGAATTTTACTTGGGTGCACCGCGGCACGTTCATACCTCTCATTAAAGGAGGGTAGAAAACTCTGGAAGGCTGACGTCATTATTCGAACTATTTGACAGAATCCGAGAATGATTATTTTTAGAACCCTATTGGTATCCTCGGTTCCCAAGATTGATGACTCGTCCATTGTTTATTTCTAACGAGTTCGCATACAGGATGTGACAATATAACACATGTTTTGTTTGTTTCGCGAAGTACTATTAAACCGATCATTATAAAGTTTTGGATACATGTTAACAGGAGTATGGTGAAGAACTCATCGTTTATCCAAACAGTACTTCTCCCGAGGTCAAATAAACGTTAACGCAAAAGCTATTAATTAATATCTTGGTAGTTTGAATGATATGTTCTGATATTATCTTTATTAAACTCATCAAAAAAGTCTAAGCAACATGTACTAATTTAAATTTTAGGATGGTTCTTCACATTATAACGTTGTATTTTATTTTTAAAATAATATCTTTAGGGTTCTATGATGTAAAAATAACAGCTGTTGTCTTTGTAAGTTCTTTTAATAACAGAAATGAACAATATTAGAATATACTGTAGAAACTAAGATACATACGAAACTAAACTTTTTTCTTACAAAATGAGATTTCTAAAGAAAATGTATTTATTGTGAAAGAATAGAACAATTTAATACAAAGTATGGTCTCCTCTGCTATTCAGAACTTGTCGGCAACGATTATTCATTGAATTAATAAGACTGTTTATGTAATCTTGCGGTATTCGCTCCCAATGGAATTATAGCAAATCCTTCAGCTGTTGGATTGTTGTCGCTCCGTTTATTCACTGGTTTGCCGAGCTGTATGTGAACGCGCATTGTCATGCATTAACCTAAAATCGGAGCCAAAGGTTTGTGCAAATGGGTAGACATAAGGTCTAAGATTATCCTCAATGTAATTTTCAGCATTCATGTTTCCATTTACAAAAACGAGCTCAGTTCGCCTGTTCTTCATAATACCCGCCCATAACATAACTGTTGAGCCGCTGTATGGATGAACTTCCTGAACGCACCTGAGCCTTTCAGTATTTCCGGGCCGACGATACACTCGCACCATTCTTGTATCAGGCTTAAACCCGAATCGCGACTCATGGGAAAACATAATTTTATCCCATTGTTCCTGGGTCCATGTTATGCGTTCTCTACACCATTCATATCGACGAGCGCGTTTCCCGTGACTTATCGGTGGGCACCTGATTGGGCGTTGAGCTCGTAGGCCGTACGCATGCAGTCGATTTCGCACAGTTTGAGGACTTACATCAACACCACTTGAAATTTGTAGCCTCAAACTTATCTCTCGAGCGGTTAACATAGGCTGGTGTCTTGCAGTCAGTTATATGTACCGGTCTTGCCGAGTGGTTGTACTCCTTTTACGGCCTGGATGCTGTTCAGCGGGTTCTCCTGTATTATTGTAGCGCTGCCAAAGACGATAAATAACACTTCTATGAATGTCAAAATGTCGAGATACCTGAGATTGATTACTTCCCGCTTGCAACATGCCTCCCTACAGCTCTTTGTATTTCATCTGCCATCAAATGACGTCGCTTCATGACGTAAAGAATATCTAACAATTTAATTTTGTCGCTAACTTTGTTTAAATGGTTGGTAAAATTATAAAATCAAGACTAAACGTAGCAATTAAAACGCACTTAAATTCAAACAAATTCGCAGTCATTTGAATTTTATGAAAAAACAAAACATAATCAAATTTTTTTTTTTACAACCAACCAGTATGTCATCAATAACAAAAAAGTTTACTTACCTACGCACTTTGTTTGAGTAAATACTTAGAAATTAATTAATATAAATGGTAAAATTTGTAATATCACGCATGTTGCTTAGACTTTTTTGATGTGTATATTACCGAGTTTTTAAGGTTTTCTTATAAAATATGATACGCGGTGAGTTTAACCTTTCGGATAAAAGTATTTAATTCACTCGGGCCTGAAACATACGGCTGAAGCCTTTGAAAGGCTCATTTGAATTAAAATAACATGTACTCTAGTTCAGTGGAGTTTCTATATGTTATCTCAGTTTATCGTGTACTACACAGAAGCGGTTTTGTATAATTTGATACGGAAACTGTATTTATATAAAGAATAATATTGAGGTGACTGTTTGTAATGCCAAAATAATAGCTTTTGACTATAACAATATGAAAGTATATAAAGCAGTTATAAATAATATTTTTTATTTATATCATAGGTGGCAAACGAATAGATGGGTTACCTAATGTTAAGTGATCACCACCGTCCATAGACACTTGTCACACTAGGGGGATTGCAAGTACGTTGCCAGTCTGTATTTGGGAGAGGGTGAGAGAGGGAGGTGCGAGGGGAGGGGAGGTGGGTTATCCGGCGCTCTCATTGACCGAACGAAACGCAGCAATGCAAGCACGGTTACTTCACGTCGGCTTTCTATGGGACGGGTGCTAGTACCGGGGGCG
This sequence comes from Antheraea pernyi, assembly GCA_015888305.1. NCBI lineage: Eukaryota > Metazoa > Arthropoda > Insecta > Lepidoptera > Saturniidae > Antheraea > Antheraea pernyi. The sequence goes on along the minus strand of MU158773.1, from coordinate 2,403,425 downwards.
AGCCGACGCATTCATACTGAAGCCAGTGATAGCTTCAGCGTGGCTCTACCACTTACACCTAGTAACATAATTTTTAAAATTTTGTCGTTCTGTCTCTTTGTTGTAACTAATCGCCGAAACGATTGGACCGATTTTGACAAGACTTTCACTGGCAGAGAGCTGATATTATAAGACGTAACTTAGGCTATTTTTATTTATTTTTTTAAATTAGCATTTCTTTTAAATATAATGCACTAAATATACAGCATCCAGTATAGCGCTCCTGCTACGAAAACATATACAGGATAATACGTGAAGCCTAAATTTTGTATCCCTTTTTAACGGAATTGGGCGAACGGATGAACGTGAAATTTGGCATAGTTAAAGTTTATATGGAGGAGAAGTGCAGAAAGTTATTTATTTTAATATAAAATGCATTGAAAGTACATTAAATTAATTAAAATATGCATTACTCACACTACTGCTTCAATTTTACACAACATATACACACATGTAAATAACAAAGACACTTTGACATCTGTCAATAAAGGACTTCAAAAAAGGTTGTGAAGGAGGTTGCTATGCTTGACTGTTTGTATTATTTTACTCTTACGTTCCAATTACCCTTTTTCATTCTACATTCAACAATGATATTAACCCTAATAAAATTCAAACTTAAAATAATCAATGAACTATGGTCGAATGTCGACCACTGGGCGCCCACTAGTTGATCTAAATAGGTTAAACACCTATGACGCCATTTCCAAATGATACGATTACTAATTACTAGTTATTAGATATAGATTTACTTTACAAATTCGTATTAAAATAAATACCTAAATCAAAATGAAAACTTCATGGCGATAAAGTGTACTTTTTACACCATGTTAATTGATGGAGTTGGTTAGAAAACAACGGGCAATGAAAACTATACGCCGGTAAAATTATTGCGTTTTTGCGAGCATAGTAAATGAGGAGCGGAGGTGAGGGCCAGAGGAGCAACCCAGGGGATACTGGGAAGACATTTCTTAACAATATATATAGGATAGTTTCAAATCACAATTGGACCCGGTTGGCGTCACTACAATCGGGTTCTAGGTTTTTAAGATTTTTCGCGTCTGGAAATAAAATTGAAACCGTTAATAACCGATTTGGCGCAGACGAAGTTGCGCAGGTCGGCTAGTATATTACTAAAGGCAGCGAATATCTATCTCTTTGTGTGCTTGTAGTTCGAAATCGTTATATCAGCAGCACCGAAATCAACCATAGGGCGCTCTTGGTCGTTGTGAATAATAAAGTGGGTAGAGTTTCGAAATACAATTTTTAAATTACTTATTGCAGAAAATTTAGGTTAATTACATTAAAAAAAAACATTTTCTTTTCTGTACTTGTAACTTTCACATCTGTAATATTAGTTAAGATTTTATAGTACATGTGAGTATTTATACCTACCTATATGCAGAATATTAAAAAAAGGGTGTGTGTACTTATGTACACGCGTTAGAAGTTATACTTCTTTGGGGTAACAAGATAAAAATCTTTTCAAAAATTTTATCTTTCGTCTTATTCTACGTTTATAGAAAAAACGACACTAACAATAGAAAAAAAAGTATTTAATACATTAAAAGTTTTAATACAAAGAAATACAAACAACAAATACAAAGAAACAAAATGTTGACTATAGCTAACTTCAGGGTGTCGGTTTTTCATGACGGTGTGCGCGCGCATCGTAAAAATTTACTCTCATCATTTTTCCCTAACGCGCCAAAAGAATTATAACTTCAAAGAGATTTGTTACACATAACGTCTTATAAGTATGTATGTGCTTGTTACATTTAATCTAGTTTTTTTTAAACAGTACGAATACATAACAACGTGGACATCGAAACAGCCCATATATATTGCGGCTAAAATAACCCTGTAGATGAGCATACGTTGAATTCATTGCGTCATTGAACGGGATTTCAGTTTTATTTTCCAAGTAAACATATTAACATGTATTTGGACAGGTGAATATTCTCCCGAGGAAAAGGTGAAAACGTTTACCTGCTCGGACATTTCTCGGTTTTTAAGTTATAACAATGTAATGAATTTACATGGCAGTGTTTCTATACATTACATATATTTTAAATATTACCTTTCTGAAAAGTAAAAAATGAATGAATCAAAAGCGCTGTAATTAATAATGAAACGTAATTAACACCCTCGGCTGCTTTTTTAAAACCCAGATCTCAAAATGTCTGATAATGATTTTAAACATTAAACTAATAATTTTAAATCATAATTTTACATTACATCATTTATTATTGAGTCGTTACTTTCCCAGAATGTGCTAAATATAAGTTTTGTGTGATTTTTATAAGATTTCCAGGTTTTTATACACAGAGAATGAAGTTGAAATTTTGCCGTTAATAAGGTTTTTAATTTTTCTTTTTTTTAATACCTTGAAAAATAACGTTAAATATTAGGAACGCCTGAAATTGGAGTTAGCTTATTTTGTAATTTAACGACACTATTGTTCAAGTTTTTCAAATTTTGTAATAAATACGGTTTTGTTAAATTTACGCTGCCAACAGTCTGTTGATCAGTGTATTAGAATGTCTATATTATTTTGTACGGAGCTTAAACCTTTGCCGTATTAAAAAAAAAAGTTAAATACGTATTGAATATTACTTTTAAAAAGTTTAATCACAAAAAAGTATTTTATCCTTGTTTACACATGGATATTATTTTAATTTAAATATCTCTAATATTTGTCTAAGTTGACATTACTTATTCTATTGTTGTAATTAACCGTAACTCTATTTGTCGGCAAAAGAAGTTTCATAGTAAATTATGGATTTCGTGATATAATTAAATTGGAAGTAGTAAATAAATTAAACGATTTTAGAAATTCACAAGTAAACCATAACTACTAGAGAGTTTTTGGCGGGATTTTGGAATGCCATGTAGTGTTCTTTATATTTTATCCATAATCTTGTGTTATTTGTTTCTGTTTCGAGTAATGTTTGTGGTGCTTTACGTAATATAGTTTGGTTATTGTGCACCAGTGAAGTGGATCGGAAATACTACCACGGAGCATGGATTCTGACTTGCCACGAAAAATCCCAGGAAAGTTTTAGCAGGATGACCACCATCTTGTTAGTTCATTGAAATTATATCAAGAAACTTGTAATATCCTTACTCACTTGACAATGGCAGTAATAGTCTACTAGAAGAGTGGTTGCCAAAAATAAAATAGAAGAACTTGTAATACTATTAACTACTCGACTGTGGCAGTAATAATTTAAAAGATTGGTTGCCAAAAATGAAGAAAAAAAAAACGACTACTATTTGACACTATTGACATAGGACAGTTATTTAATCTGTCATTATACTCTTGTTCCACATTACGCACTTTGACGTAATATATAAATCTTATAAATTTCTTATTTTATCAATTACATCATTTTCTTTAAACTAAAATATCAAAATAATGATAACATTTTTAATTTATAATAAGTAAATTTTCCTAATGAAGATTTGAACAAAAATATTATTCATAAATTGAAATTGTTTGCAAAATATTTGTATGTAATGGAACGTTTTTGAATGATGAGATCGAATTGAACAAATGCTATTCAGAGTTGCTGGTATAAAAAACTTAAATCAGATGTTTAGCTACAGATTGTTTGGACATGCTTTTGTAATAAGGTATTTTAGACATGATTTCAACTAGATTTAAAATGTTATTCCCGTGTTCATTTTTGTTTTTGTAATAAGACCGTTATAGTTTTATTATAGTCCATGAGTTAACGATAAAGCTTGGGAAGATGTTATTTGTTAGTTTGTCACGCAAATGAAATTATTTTAATTAAAGTGTACAATAGTATAATTTATACATGAAAATAACACATAGGCTTTAATGTGTAAAGATAATGCTGATATATTGATGTATTATACCATATAGCTTCTACAAAACGGGCAGTATGAGATTTACAATACGAGGCTTCGAGAATCATCAACGGCTAAGTTTTAGTAATTCAGTATCTCATCACTGCCCTCCTAATTCAGTCTTGATAATGTAATGTATGCCCCATTGACTTAGAGAAACTGGATAGAAGTAAAAACTAGTGAAAAACCGGCGTGATTTAACTACTAGAAACAGTGACAAATTGGTTATTCCAGGTTTCAGACTCAGTAAGAACAGTACCAGGTTTTTTGGTAACTGTGTTAGGTTTTACAACAAAACACAGTACTGATTCATCGGATATTAAGTTCAAGTAACATGGGAAGCGAGTTTTGATGTCTAAAGGTTATTTTAGGGTGGATAAATATAACCATTTTCTGTGTGTGGATGCAATGCAATGATGCAAAACGAATATAAATATAACTAGTCTCTGCCCGCGACTTCGTTCGCGTGGAATAGTTACTTTGAGCTAACGCTAACACGCAGCGGAAGCTCTCAAGAGGGAAAAAACCCCGATTTTGAAATATTCTTCATTGGTGTTCCGCTCCTATTGGTCTTAGCGTGATGATATATAGCCTATAACCTTCCTCGATAAATGAGCTATCTAGCAATGAAAGATTTTTCCTAATCGGACAAGTAGTTCCTGAGATTACCCCCTACAACGTCACAACGTCACAAACTCTTTATAATATTAGTATAGATGATCATTCGATCGAGTTTCTTGTCGGCTGTTTTTAATGACTGTGTTGTTTTTACGAACCGATGGTAGTTATAACATTCATAAGCGCCATCTCGGGGCTTAAGTTGAATTTTTGATTTTGACTTCTTAAATAATTAAGTGTTATGTAAGTTAAAAAATATGTTCTCAATACGTACTATCTCGGCGTATACTTTATAAACTGCTGGAGTCAGGCGAAGTTAATATATGATGTCACATTTATAAAGGAACGAATGGTTTTTTGGCGGGATCTTGGTCTGTCATGTAGTGGATTTTATTTTTTATTCATAATCTCGTGCTACTGGACTCTATATTGTGTAAACTCGGTGGTGTTTTATGTAAAATAGTTTGTTTATTGTGCATAAGTGAAGTGAATGGAAAATAATACCACGGACCATGAATTCTGAGATGCCTCAAAAACTCCATAAAAAGTTCTAACAAGATGACCACCATCTTGTTAGTTCATTGAAATTTTTTCAAGAAACTTTTAATATCGATACTCACTTGACAATGGCAGTAATAGTCTACTAGAAGACTGGTTGCCAAAAATGGAATGGGAAAAAGAACTTGTAATACTGTTAACTATTTAACAATGGCAGTAATAATCTAAAAGATTGGTTGCCAAAAAAAAAGTAAAAAAAAGGAACAAATGTAATCGAAGTTGGGGTCGGCCGTTAGTATATAAACAAATGGAATAGTCAAAATGTTTTGTTTTATAATTATTTATAGTTGTTATTTGCAGGTGATTTATTTATCTTGTACGCGAATTACATGCAAATAAACAAAGATCGCGAGAACAGGAAAAATAGGCTTCTCAGATAATCCGACTCCAGTTTTGTTGAATCGTTGGAATAATGAAAGAAAGACAGAAAGAAATAAATACTTTTTTGTTGGAACAACCATACAATTAAATTAAATTACACAAACTAATTAGACAGGAAAAAATAAATACATTTAAAAAATGAAAAATAGATGTCCAACAATTGGCGAACCCATTCGGCAAAAATCTGCAATACTATAAGTAGTACTGCAGCGCTGATTATCGATTTAATGACGTCAGTCTTCCAGAGCTTTCCACCCTTCTTTATTGAAAGTTATAGAAGCACGCCGTGGTGCGTCCGAAACTCCGAGTGGTCGGTTCTATTGTAGGTATTTCACCAAATACAAAAAAAAAAGAAGAGGAATGTGACTTCAGCATTATAAAGTGTAAGTGTTAATGTAGTGTAATTTCGTGATCGTAAGTTCATTTGATTTTTGTCTGTACAAGTACAAAATAAATTACACAAATAGCATTTAATTAACCCAAGGGCGTAACAATATTTATCTATTTCATTGTTGTCTGTGAAGACAACTCTTAGTAATAAATAAGTTTCGTGTAAATAGAAAATTGTGGTGACATTAATAACATACAGTGGTTATTTTTTCCTATAAGCTCGAAGTAACAAGGACCTCGGGAATTGCGAGCAATATTTTTTACAAAGTGCGTCTCCCTTGATAGATTGCTTCATTTTAAAGAGATTTATATCTGCCCTCGCGACCCTACTATCTTTTGTTCATCAATCATTTCGATCGTGTTCGGGTATTACGAGAGATGAAGTTATTATTTCAGGAGTCAATTTAGTGTAGACATACATATATGATTAGATTAACTGTATTCGTTCAGCGGCTTTTTCGAACTGAATCGAATAGTTTTAGTTCGTTTCAATCCGATATACACGTATTCATTTGTGAATCATGCAATTTCGATTCTATGGTTCACAAATGTATATATGTATGAATAGCTTAGAATAGTTAGCTAGGACAGACGCGTCTTTTTCCAGGTAACAGCCCAAGCCGAGGTGTGCGTGCACCCTTGTGTATGTTACCTAAAACCCAAATCGGTTGTGTGCCGTAAGCGCCAACCTTAGTAGTCTGGTGAAGCTGTGAAGACCCTGCCGGGGCAATAGTGTAGTCAGTTCGAGGAAAAAAAAAAAAAAAGTTCAGCGGCTTAGGTTTACCAAGAAGATTGAGTTATCAGTTTATTGCATTTTTGGTTTGTACACTAGCGAGCTTAAGGGTACAAACATTTTCTAGTTAACCAACGGTATTGCTATCAAAAAATAAAAGAAACTTAACAACGAATATTTTTTATCACTTCTAGAATGGTAATTAGCATAGTTTGACCCTAAATAGGCCTTAGTATTTTAAATCAATAATTACGTGAACTTTTAACATTTGTGGACATTTCAAAATATTGTTTTTTTTATGGAGTTTTAAAAATGAGAGACAAATGAAATGTAATACCTTTTTTAAACTTAGGTTATAGCATTTGAACACACTCTCACCCGATACCACCAAAATGGTGGTATATAAAATACCTTCAAACTAAGAAGGACTAGTTTCTAAGTACGTCTGCCAGACAATACCAATAGATGCTTGGCGATATATTCACATTTTTTTTAATGTCATAAGTGGCAAACGAAGAGTTGGGTCACCTGCTGTTAAGTGATCACCACCGTCCATGGACACTAACAATACTATAGGAGTCGCAAGTGCGTTGCCACCTTTCGGGGGAAAGGGATTAGGGGAGGGAGAGGGAGAGGAGGAGAGGGGAGGGGAGGTGGGCCTCCGGTGCTCTCACTGACCGAACGAAACGCAACAATGCAAGCACTGTTACTTCACGTCGGTTTTCTATGAGAGGGTGGTACTACCCCGGACGAGCCGACCCATTCGAAACATCTTAAGTGCTGTAGCTAATCAGGTAGACATTACAAAAACCCCTCCACTGAGTAAACTGTAGCAAAAGAGCTATACATATAAAAATAAAGTGTCTAACGTGTTAGTACTCTTTAGAGTTTTGTAATAAAAATAGTTGCAGGGTCTAGAAACAAGCAAGAAAATTGAATTTCATTGAAATATGAATTTTAGAAATGTCTGTCTGCCTATCTGTCTGTCTGTTTGTATGAACACGCGTCACTGCTAAAATACTGCGTTCATGATAAAACCTCGTCAAGGAAATCATTAAGCAACATGTAGTCTTTGTTTCATTATAATCGGTTCACTCTATCAAAAGATATTATACTTTTAATGAAGACTCGACTCGACTTAATTACGAGAGACATGTAGATAAGTAAATGAACTTAATATATTCCGGTTACTTTATTAATCGTTGTTTTTTTTAATAAGATTTCACGAGGACGAAGTCGGGGGCACAGATAGTTCTAAATAAAAGTAAAAAAACCTTTTTTTTTATGACATAAGTGGCAAACGAACTGGTGTGTCACCTGATGTTAAGTGATCACCACCGTCCATGGACACTAACAACACCAGAGGAGTCGCAAGTGCGTTGCCACCCTTTGGAGGGAAGGGCTTAGGGGAGGCAGAGTGAGAGAAGGAGAGGGGAGGGGAGGTGGGCCTCCGGCGCTCTCATTGACCTAACGAAACGTAACAATGCGAGCACTGCTACTTCACGTCGGTTTTCTGTGAGAGGGTGGTAGTACCCCGGACGAGCCGACCCATTCATGCTGAAACCAGTAATAGTTTCAGCGTGGCTCTACTACCATGAACCTTTAATAAGATTAAAATAATATTTGTAACAATGACATTATTCAATATCCAAGATATTTTAAGGACTACATAAAATTCATATTTCGTTTGGAGTATGCTTGTAACTTTTACAAAGAACCTTTGGTTTTACGGAAAGAGTAGCATAATAATAGAGTAGTTGGACGCTTATAATGGGAATCGCCTGGCTTGAGAGGAACACGAACGTAAAAGGTTAATTACAAAGGGATGTAAAGTAAGAGCTGATTTAAGATTAAAGAAATGGGGTGTAAGGGGTGTCAAATAACATCTAACACTTGAGACATCCAAGCCAACCTCACCTGCACGTGGTGCACCCTGCTGAATAACGAACGAGGCAATGACGAAAGCGGGGTGGTAGGGTTTTACAGCCTGACTGGGTCGCAACCACCATATGTGGCGAAAAAGCCCGTCATAGTGATTCGTTTTTGCGGATCGCGTTTCGGGATCAGCCTGTGCATATCCAGCTTTTTGCAGGCCGGCATGACAGTGGCGACCGGCGATGGATAGTATGTCACTCGGTGGTCGCCATTGTTTTTGGATTGTACTATGCTTACCATCAGGCACAGTGCAGTCACTTTGCCGTACTACTATAAAAAAAAAAAATTAAGAAAGAAGAAGAAGGTTTAAGAAAAATGTTTTGGCAACTCAGTGACTCTATTCAATAAATATTCCCTAGTCAGAAATTTGAACATTAAAATTAACGCTGAATGAAAAGCTCAAAAAATGTAGTCCAATGATCAAAATTCAGGTCAAAAGTAATTATAACTCTGGGCTGATTTTTTAAGACCCAGATATTAAAATGGCGGGTCGTGTTTTTAAAATACCTAGTCATTTTTTAAACTATAAATTTTAAGTCATAATTTGTTATTGCTTCAAGTGTTTCAAATTTTGTAATAATACGGTATTCTTTTATAACGTATGTCGCCAACAGTCTATTGACCGGTGCATAATAATATCTACATTTATGGTTTTGAAGAGTCCAAGAGTTAAGTAGTAATAGGAAAAAGACAGCCCACAATTATTTCAGGCGAAACACCTAGTCGCGGTTACTAGATACTTTACGACAAAAGGTATGAATATTTCAGAATAATCTTAGCAAAAACTAAATTTCGAATGTAGTACACGACGTTCACATAAACACGCTTATCGTCTGAACTGTATATCTAATGTTTTTGTTAATAACACCGTTTTAAATCTCTCCCAGCTCTAACGTACAACCCAAAACATTGTAACGACATAGATAAGCGACACTGTGTTGGCCGGTTACTTTTTGCCCCCAGCTTTTTCATGTCAACCTAGTACAAACTTTTTGTATATATATTTACGACTAACATTATATTTTTTGTATAACCACCAAACACGTTTAACAAACAGATATATTGTCGATAGCTGATACCCGCGACTTCGTCTGTGTTGTCCCGGGCATGCACACCACACCGCTTGCCTCATTTCTTCAGTTGTTTTCCTGTGCTGTATGCACGTCAGCACCCCAGTATAATTTTATTTGTATAGATAATATAGATTGTATAGATATGCGTAAATATATACTTATGTGTAGCTATTTGTTGACTAAAAAAGGAGAAAAAAGTTTTAAAACTGTTTTAAGTTCAACCTAATTACAACCATAACACCTTGTAATAAAGTCACAAATGTTCAAAATATTATGTAATACTTACGATAAAACGAGCAAAGTAATAAATTATTCCCCTCACAAATGAAAAGATAACATAAACAACATTTAGTGTGAATTCAACCTTAACACGTAATTAATAAAGTACGTTTTCCCGTTATTGTGCGTGTTTGTGTCTGGTAAGGCCAAACATTTGTATCACAGGTTTAAAATCGGTAATTTTGTTCAAAATTTGATATTATTAGTTAGTTTAAAGCTTAAAATATAACTTATTCAACGTGTATTTAGCGAAAGTAAGATATTCCGGCCGTTAAATTGCTTTTTCGGGTACAATTTTTTCATCTTTTGAATACACTGCGGCATGTGAAACGGGCTTACATTGGCTGTGTTTCAAACAAACTAAACAATATAAGGGCACACATTTCAAGTGAGCTCTTATTTACCCAGACTTATTTTTCGCGCCGACCCGTCATCTAGTTATTGTTGATCGAAGGTATAGATATACTATAAAAAAACTTGGTGGGACTGAAACGTATTTACTTACTTACTCCTCTCGCGTACGGAAGTCGCGCATTTATTCAAGTTACAATAACTTTTGATTGAGGGTTTCCGAATTCCGATTCGGTTTTCGATTTTAACGAAACAAAGATTAAATATTACTGAAGAATATGCTTCACGATTGATTGTCTCGGCAAAGTATTATTATGAACGTAGTTCTTTAGCGCTGATGCGTGTGGCGCGTGATTATCATCATCATCGGCTTGTAAGAGACCCATTGTAGGGCCATAAGCCTCTTCCCGAAGGAAGGTATGGGCGTAATCACCACGCCAGTCCACGACGTATTGGTGATTTAAAACTGAGAAATCCACAGGACTATGTTTTCCCACATACAGTAGTACTACAAGAACATATCTCGGGTTCAGGTTTCCTTACGATGTTTTCCTTCACCGTCAGCCGATAGTGTTACCAATTTAAATTAGTAAATGTACGCAAATTCCGAAAAAATCTTGGTACATGCCGGGGTTCGAACCTGCGGACATCGAAATCATATTCCACCGGTCAGACCACTAGACCAGCACGACTTTTAGGAATAAATTGGTAACTTTCATTTCAGAGTATAAGAAATAAAGTTCTGCGCAAATATAACAAACACCCACGCGTTCCTTTACATTGCTTTGTTTTTGCTACATTTCACGCGTTCCTAGTTGCGGGTAACAGTTAGCTTCGAATATTTTCTGTTTTAAATACTGAACGATTATGTGTTTAATACTTTATATTGCTTCTATTCATAAATCTTTTTCGTGATGTAGCATTTACTTCTTCAACGGCGATTATCTTACGATAACGTATCGATCGTGGAATGAAGAAACTGTAATTCGCTTGCGTGAGATCTCTGTTATGGAACAGTTTGTGATGAAGTTACTTGGTAGGAACTCTTTGTTTAAGACCCGTCTGGCTTCAACTCTCAAGTTAAAGATTGCGACAGCCAGTTCCTCTAGGGTTATCGTTTTACCATCTTAGTTCAAATTATCAATTAACATTTTTTATGGTGGTAGAGCCACGTTGAAAGTATTACTGGTTTCAGCTTGAATGGGTCGGCTCGACCGGGGTAGTACCACCCTCTCACAGAAAACTGACGTGAAGTAACAGTGCTTGCATTGTTGCGTTTCGTTCGGTCAGTGAGAGCGCCGGAGGCCCACCTCCCCTCCCCTCTCCTCCTCTTCCTCCACTAATGCCTTCCCCCCAAAAGGTGGCAACGCACTTGCGACTCCTCTGGTGTTGTTAGTGTCCATGGACGGTGGTGATCACTTAACAGCAGGCGACCCACCTGTTCGTTTGCCACTTATGACATAAAAAAAAAAAAATTACTTCAAGTAAGATTGTGGTCAAGCGCTAAAACATATGAAGCAGGATCGAGCCGTTAATAATTCTCGTTATTATACTTTGCTAATATCAATACATGTACTGGCGGAATGTGTACGGGACGTGCGTAGTAAGGAATTCTTGTAGTAATATGTCTTGGTCTTTAAATGTGGGAAAGGAGTAACATATATGCAATACTATCGGGCCCGGCGGAGATGGTCCTGCCCTGATAATAACAATAACCTTGACAAATTGTATACCGAAACTTTCCTCGTGAATATTTATCCACTGGTCAAAACCGCATGAAAATCCGTTTAGTAGTTTGTGGGTTTATCGCGAGCACAGACAGACAAACAGACGTAGCAGAGGACTTTATTAAGTGCTATACATTCTGGTCTCTGGTTATTTTAAGTTAATTCTGTACAAATAACCAGGCTGACGTAAATATACAGACTCAAAGTCAAAGAAATTTAGAAATAAAAGAATCAGTAGCGAAGATAATACCATTTACAGTAAACGTATTATTGACGAATACGTTTTTTAATAAAGGGAATGTGCATCGAATTCTAGCAGATTCGAATCCACCATCAATATTAATGCAATGGTCGAGAGCACTGTCCTCGCTTCAGATAATTTTCACATATTCTTTAAAGCTTCGCTTTGTATATTGCTTATATTTTATGCAATATGCAAAACTTTCAGCTTGGGAAAATTTTGTTTGGAATATAGGTTGACGTCATCGCATTCATAATTCTCAATGCTGAGTGCGGCACTTGTATCATCTTGAAATATATTTTGAGCTGAAAAGTAATGCTTCAAAATGTAGTATTTCTTTCGTTTTAGGATAGATATTTTTTATTATATAGAAACGTTTGTGGAAAATTATAAATTCTTTGCTCTTGGGACTGTGTACGTGTTTGTTGATAGCTATTCTCGCCGTTGCTATTATTATTTTCTAGCTTTGAGTCTGCACTATATTCTTCTTCTCTTATAAAAGTATCATTTTTTACACAACCCATCCATACCTTCTTTGGTCTTCTTTTATTTTTCAAACTTGATACTTTTTTGGTTATACCACTTGCGTTCTACCTCGTGAGATGCTCATAACACACTAACGTCTAACTCTTCAACTGCTGTCTCATTTTTATATTTATAGTCTACTAAGAGCTTTGAGTTTGTAATATATTCCTCTTCTCTTATCTACATGTCATTCTTTACACAACCCATCCATACCTTCTTTGGTCTACTTTTATTTTTATATCTTTTAATGTTCCTCCTTGATTCTTTGATGGTTATATGACTTACGTCCATTCTCGTGAGATGTTCATACCATACTAACGTCGTATTAACTCTTCAACTGCTGTCTCATTTTTATACTTATAGTCTACTAATTCCTAATCTTCGTTTTAGTTACACATAATTATCTATCATCATGTACCCTATATTTGTATCTCTACCGATTGTAATATTCTTTCATCGGTCTTTAACCGAAATGTAATTTAGATTTTGGAAGCTATTTTAAATTTACTAATCCTAACTACTACTAAATTGCGAATATGAGTTTATTTATATATTAACTTTCATGCCTTAACTTGGAAAAGTTGGTTATTGCGTGTTTGTAGGTGGTAGAGCTACGCTGAAGCTATTAATGGTTACAGCATGAACGGCCCGGGGTACTACCATCCTCTCAGAGAAAACCGACCTTTGTATTGTTGCGTTTCGTTCGGTCAGTGAGAGCGCCGGATGCCCAACTCCCCTCCCCTTCCCTCTCCCCTTACTCCCCCTCTCCCCCAAGACAGGTTGGCAACTCACTTGCGACTCCCCTGGTGTTGCGAATGTCTATGAACGGTGGTGATCACTTAACATCAGGTGACCCACCTGTCCGTTTGCCTCCTATGATATAAAAAAAAGTTAAGAGAGTTAATAAATTAATGGTAAGATTATAACTGAAAACTTATCGTCATGAAATTTTGTCATAACACAAATAGTTTCATAGGAAAAAAAGTACTGATCCCAGGAATAGGTCAAATTATATTAGCGCGAGCTAAGCCGCGGACAAAAGCTAGTAAACATATAAATAGTACCCATAATATTCTACGTATAAGCTTGGGTGTATGTGCTGCACAAATGAACTTTCAATATTAGTAAGTGGCTTAAATTGACAGTTTTTTACTAATTTTTCGACCCAAATAAGAATTCGCTGTTGGAATAGACCAATATTATTAAATATTTCTGTAACCCAATTCGCTTTCAAAATACCGTTTTACCGATTCCGTTCGATCGGCTGATTCGTCGGAATCGTTCGATTAATTAATTTATCAGTTGCTTTCGGATTATTTTTCGGGAAAATTCTACGGCTCTGGTATTGGAATAAGATTGATCATGTTTTTGTTCGTCGTTCTCGATTGTATAGCGTTATACGCTATTTGCAATTCATTTCAGTATTTTACGGACTTATATCTATTCTCTTAGATCTTTTTACAATATCCCAAGGGAAATAATATATTTCTTTTGAAATTATAACAGTTTTCTATATATTAATACGTGAAGCCTAAATTTTGTATCCCTTTTAAACGGAATTGGGTGAACGGATGAACGTGAAATTTACATAGTTAAAGTTTATATAGAGGAGAAGTGCAGAAAGTTATTTATTTTATATAAAATGCATTGGAAGTACATTAAATTAATTAAAATATGCATTACTCACACTACTGCTTCAATTTTACACAACATATAAATAAAACATACGCAATACACATGTAAATAAAAAAGACACTTTGATAACTGTCAATAAAGGACTTCAAAAAAGGTTGTGAAGGAGGTTGCTATGCTTGACTGTATGTATTATTTTACTCTTACGTTCCAATTACCCTTTTTCATTCTACATTCAACTTTAAAAAATCAATGAACTATGGTCGAATGTCGACCACTGGCTGCCCACTAGTAACAGTTTACTAGCCATAATTTTTGTATGCCATGCCTATTCTCTAAAATTAGTATTTTCCATTAATTCTAGAATTTTCAGTTTACCCAAAGTGCTTTATAGTGCCCGCGATTTCGTCCGTGTGGAACCTGGTGTACAAACGAGTGGCTAATAAAATCATTTGAATCTATGAAGTCTATAGTATTTACTTTCCTCTCGTACTTAAGTCGCGTCCTCATTAAAATTACAATAACTTTTGATTGACCGAACCGATTTTAACGAATCAAACACTAAATGTTACTCAAAGGTATGCTTTACATTCATAGTGATACTTTATCGTGCACGGAGTACTTTAACAGTGATGTGTGTTCATACAAACAGACAGACATTTCTAAAATCGATTGAAATGTATTTATTTACTATTTCCTATATACCTGCAACATTTTTTTAATAAAAATCTAAAAAGTACAGTCATGTTAGATGTACATTCTTATTATATATATTGTTATTGTAAATAATATTTATCGTGAATTATTTACGAGATTGGGAATTTTCATCAAACCAGTATCATATGAAAGTTTGATATTATGTAAATGTTATGACGATTGTCTATGGACAGTCATTTCACGTAGCAATTTTGCGTATCTCGAAAAAAAAACTTCCCAAAAAATACCTTTGAATTGAATGGAAAAGATTTCTGTTGCATATATAATGTTGGCGATATGCTAACGTACTACAGAGGGTTCTTTAAATATTTAAATATTTAAAGGCTTTCTTGACCTCTGAATCTTATTGGTATAAATGATATAGGATTTTTATTTATAAGAACCTTGATATTTTATATTACACTAGCGGGCCGGGCGGATGTTGTCCTGCCTTGATAATAAAAAAATCTCAACTTCAACCGCAGCGCCACCTAGGGGGTCCAATTGTTAATCTAAACCATTCTCAGATCCACTGGAACACACACACAAAGTTTCATCAAAATCGGTCCAGCCGTTTAGCAGGACTTTAGTGATATACACACGTACAGAAGAAATTTATATATAAAAAGAAGATGTACTACAAATTACAATTTCCAAAATACCGTTTTCCGGGCCTTATTTATGGGCTTGCCATTATAAAACGAGTCCAGATGTTCAGCACTGAAACGTGGATCTTAATCCAAAAGAAAGTTCATACAATTGAAGATATTAAGGTGGAAAATTTTGGTGCGTATTCATGCGAGGAATTTTGGAGTATGTATTACATTACACTCCGATTTTGGCAGCAACTTTTCTTTGAAAGGTTAAAGACCTAAAGGCAGGTCCAAAAAATTAAAGGGTACTCTGTTAAGGGGTATGAGGGAACGTGATGTTTTCGAATTGTCGTAGTGGTTGAGCGATTTCACTGCTGGAATATAAATCTGACGTAGGTTCGAAACCATGATACGTTCCAACGAATTTTGTTGCAATTCGTAAACATTTACTGATTTAAATTGGTTACATTATCGGCTAATGGTGAAGGAAAATGTTATAAGGACACCTGAATCTGAGAAATGTTCTTGTATCACCATATGTTATAATAATATATAATATAAAATATTTATATGTTTTTAAAAAGTCTGTCAAAAAACACTATTTATCTATTTAAAATTCGCTTATGTGTATATATGTACTAATCTGTACATCTATATATATATATATATGTTTATATGTGTATGTGTATTTACATATATATATATATATACCCCTGTTATACCATCATACCACACGGTAACAGCCAAGTTGCGACATAATATTCACCGTTTACTTGTAACCATTGCGACACATCGGCCACCTGCACATCACGCGACATGAGGCGACAAGTACGGGGAATTGGAACCTCGTCACCACCCTGGGATCGTGAGGCTCACCTCATGCATTGAATCAGAGTTGAAGCCACTATTCGTTCAGACTTCGAGCGGTAGTCACATCTCTTAGGTTAGGTTCTAGATTAGGTTAGACACTCTCGGTTCAGACTTCGAACGGTAGTGACTTCTTCTAGGTTTAGTACGTAGCTATTAGTTCATACCTCGAACAATAGTTACCTTTTAATGTTAAAGTTAATATAAGTAAAAGTGTATTCTTTGATATTAAATATTTATTATTAAAAGTGCATTTTTTTCAATCTCGCGGACGCGCCCCACATAATTCCCCTATAAATATTATCTTGTTTTTATTTAGGTATACTTATGTAGTCGATATATTATTTATATTTTATAATGTATTTTATAAGCATGTTACAGTTACGTGCCACTAACTTAGGTGGTATTAACTAGTTGTTATTCCTGTACACCCAGAATACCCCCGACTCTACTCCATGGAACAAATCCATTCAAAGGTTGCCTGGAAGAAATTGCTAATAGCAATAAGGCCACCCATTGTACAAATAACAAAACGTCAAATGTTTTTGAAATGAATGTACATATATAATTGGTGTACAATTAAGTTTAAATAAATAAATAAAATAAAATATGTGTGAGTATATAGATCGATGGATTTCTCAGAGTTTGAAATCGTCAATAGGCCGTGGACTGGAAAGATAACTTACGCCCATACCTTACTTCAGAAAGAGGGCTTTCATCCTGCATTGGGTCTTTTATAGGCTGATGACGATGATGTTTCCAAACCCGATGTCATGAATTGATTTAAAGAATTGTATGGTAAGCTAATTTCATCACCGTATGGGACATCAGGTGTGTAAGGGGTTTCGAATAACATCTAAGACTTGAGACATCCAAGCCAACCTCACCTGCACGTGGTGCACCCTGCTGAATAACGTACGAGGCAATGGCGAAAGCGGGGTGACAGGGTTTTACAGCCTGACAGGGTCGCAACCACCATGTATATGAAGAAAAAGCCCGTCATAGTGATTCGCTTCCTGGGTCGCGTTTCGGGATCAGCCTATGCATATCCAGCTTTTCGCAGGCCGGCATGACAGCGGCGACCGGCGATGGATAATGTGTCACTCGGTGGTTGCCATTTTTTTTGGATTGTATTGTGCTTACCATCAGGCACAGTGCAGTCATTTTGCCGTGCTACAATAAAAAAATCATGGGATTTATATTCCATGATATAACCAACTTCTGGGGCCAAAGTCCATTAGAACTCTTTCAACTGTTGATGCGTGATTGTAGGAATAACATTTTTTTCATATTTCTAGCACATAATATATTTATTCATCGAGATATTTAAAAAAATGTGATATATTCAAGCTTATTTCTTGAATTCCTAATCTCACCTACACGCGTATTTCATATTTGCAAGAATACAGAGAAATATAACGGAATATTTTTTTCTATGTAAGTAACGAACCGTGCCTTTTTGTGTTTGGTTTTCCGTTTGACTGCGTCTGTCAGGAGCCTATTTGCTTCGTTTTCGCCGAGCGTCACGTCTCCGGGACTTTTATTTGCACAAGATTAAATTTTGTGAGTAAAATTAAATCGTTGAGTGTGCTTATAATTTGTTTATCCTCTCTTTTATTACTTAGGGTCTTACAAGATGTTTATAAACATTTTCTGTTTATTTTAATATTTTTGGGTTCACTCTATTCCAATGCAAATTTGAAGACGTGCTTATTAGTTTTTGTATAAACTTATTGTTGTTTTGTATTTTTGGTTCCAATAATTTTCTTCCTTTTTTTACTTCCTTAGATTTCCTAGGCCGGGTTTACGCCATGTAGATTATGTTGTGCATATAGTTCTGTATTTTTAGTGTCAAATCAAAAGTTCACGTCAGTACTGGTATTCAAACTAACGTATATGTGAATGTAACGTAACATATTACTGTATACTTTGCCAATTATTTTACATCACTTATGTTATAGTATAGGCAGCAAAGAACAAGTCAACAAAGTATCAGATACGAAATATATATAAGAGTTGTTGAGGTATGTATGCTTGGTACACATATATGTTTCAACAACTCATATATGTATGAACAGTTAGATTAGCTTAGGTTAGTTCAGATAGGTTGCTAATTGCATGTATCAGGTAACAGCCCAAGCTGAAGTGTGCCGTGCACCCTTGAGCTAGTTGTCAAATAAAATCGGCTGAGTGCCTTAAGCGCTCGCGTTAGTAGTGCGGTGAAGCTGTTAAGACCTTACTAGGTCAATAGCGTAGTCAGTTCGAAGAAAAAAAAAGTCTAGAAAGTTTGGTATTAAGCTCAGATTACTTTGTTAAGTAATTTAATCTACGTTACACTAAATTTGTAAATAGTTACTCAAAAGTTTTAGAGATGTTTATTAAATTATTTTCTGTATAAAAATAATAAAATGCCAAATGGAAAATTGTAAGTAAATTATTCACTTAAGATTTATTTCACTTCTGACTATTTGACGAATTTTTTTTTGTTAAGTTTATAAGTTACAGGGCGAGGTATGTATAAAAAATGTTTAAAAAATTTACGGAAAAGGAAAATATCGGAGTTAAAAAAACTCCATAAAAAAGTGAGTGAGGCAGAAGACAGTCGAGATCTTAAAAAAATACTAACAAAATTCTTCTGTGCAATTTTATTTCTTAACCTACATAGTCCTACTGTAAACTGAAGATTTGGTCTCATTTTCTTTGTTGGCACACGCGAGCGAAGCCAGAGCAGACAGCTAGTTAAGTACAAATATTGTGTAAACAGCAATCAAATTATATAAATTAATATTTTAAAAATAGTTCTCAAACCCAACTCTTATATAAATGCGTTATAGAACTCCATCGTTTTATTGTGTTCAATGTATATGTCGGCCATTTTGAATTTCGTCATTTTCATTTGTTATTAGTAGAACTGAACAAGTGGTTTGATGGAACTTCCCGATCTGGTAAATAGTTTACGATAAAGATTATTTACAATATTATAATAAACCGCTTTGGTTAAACTGTTAATTCTAAAATTAATGACAAATAATATGTTTAGATAATCACTATCTCATACAAAGTTTGTGATTAATAAATTATATACTATTAATGTTAAAATATTCTGCGTAGAACATCGAAATGATTTGCGTGCAGAATTGCAAACTCTAAGACCTAAGGGAATGTAGTTGTAATTCGGCTTTCAAGATTTGACCTAAATAAACTAACAAACATTGCAATTTAAATAAAAGCATATAATAATAAATAGACTCGGATATATAGTCCATTAATCTCCATAAACTGTTGATACGCCAGGTAAATAGCTAAGGTCGAGGAAACATATCAGGCTAATATAAAGTTTATTCTAAAACAAATCACTATCGCGATAGCAGCCTACGAGTTATTTAACTCGACGATATCTATTGCAATCACGTACTGATTTAACGCCAGGGTTTCTATATATATCACATTAAGAGCTCAGATTTAACAAGCATATCTACCTGATAATTCAAGTACTATACAGTATAAATGGAATTGGTAGACTGAAAATAGAAATTATGAAACAAGGAGACGTTATAAACTCTATAATAAAGCCAGTAAAAATCTTTTAAGACAGTATCGCAAAAATTTACTAATAGTAGTTAAGTAGAATGTCAAAGTATATGTTATATATGACTAGGTCTTTCTAGGAAATAATATTTTTTTTGTGAGATGTAACATAATTTGTACTTTTCTGTATCAAATTTTACCAAAAAACTCATTAAAATCGGTCTAACCTTTTCGGAAGAGTCGGAAGAGCATAAAGACGAACACACATACAGAAGACTCCTAACTAATATTATAAATGTGAAAGTGACTGTTTGTTACGTCTCGCTTAAGTACTCAATGTTCATAAAAAATAGTGCGTGGAGTCCCTCCGCTCGGAAGAAGTGAAACTTCGTAATGTTGTAATAAAAATAGGAAGGGGTAGAAATTGATTTTTAGTGAAATCTTATTGTTTTTTTAAGACAAACTTTATTAACATTGCTTACAATTCACAATTGATTACATCTTATAATTAGCATTTTCAAGTGGAGAAATGTCCAAATCTATAACATTTACAATGGGATTATGATAACTAAAGTAAGATACGAAATGTTTGATTATTTTTATCGCCCTGTCTCTTTCTATTCCGCCTGCCCAGTAGCGTTAAACGTTTAACGCAACCTCGTTGGAAGTCGCATTAGAAGTTTCACTTCAAAAAAAAAACATGTTGTTTTTGGTAATCATATAAATGAATTTTGTAAAAATATATAACACGAAGAGATAAACCAGATCGAGTGTCTTGCCAGTTCTTCTCGATGACTGGGTTGTTTGTCCGAACTGGTTATAGCTATAACATTCATGAGCGCCTTCTTAGGGCCTATATTGAATAAAGGATATTTTGATTTGATTTGAATCAATCTTCTAAATTATTACTGCCAGTGTCGAGTAGGAAATAATATGGAAAGTGTCTTGTGATAATTTCAATGCTTTAACAAAATGGTGGCTCTCTTGTTAAAACTTACAAAGGAGTTTTTGTGACGTGTCAGAATTCATGCTCCGTGGTATTATTTCCCAGCCACTTCACGTGTGTACAGTAACCGAACTATATTACGTAACATACCGCTAATATTACAAAATATTAAGTCAAATAACTCTTGTAAGTAAACTACATGATACATTAAGATCTCGCCAAAAACTTATGAAATGTTGTATATACGTTGGACAGAAATCTCTGTCTGGTACCAGACTAAGCCCCCCTCGGTAGCAGCTCAAGCCTAGGTTCGTTCCCTCGGCGTGGAGCCTTTGAGTGCGCTGCTCTCGCGATACAGTGACACAAAATCTTACATCGCTGCGACAACATTACACAAATCACCTCCACACACGTGCACGCACACACGCTTACACATGCAAGTGGAAGGGTTTTATTTTTTTCCTTATCAAACTGAAATAGTTTAGAATATTATCCCATACGAAATATATATAAGGGTTGTTGAGGTATGTATGCTTGGTACACATATGTTTCAACAACAAATATATGTTTGAATAGTTATTTTAGCTTAGGTTAGCTCACATAGTTCGCGAATACCAGGCAACAGCCAAAACTGAGGTGTGCCGCTCACCCTTGAGCTAGTTGTCAAAATAAAATCGGCTGAGTGCCTTAAGCGCTCGCCTTAGTAGTCCGGTGAAGCTGTTAAGACCTTGCTTGCTCAATAGCGTAGTCAGTTCGAAAAAAAAAGTCTGTCCGGTTTTGCATACTGTTGAGTACAGAAAAGGACGTAGGGTACATATCATCGTAAAAAAACTATTCACGAGGAATAGATCAAATCTATATTGAGATGAGCGAAGCTGCGGCAAAACCTAGTTTTATATATATAACAATTTGTATTGGCGGATAGGTCGCGAGTAAGCTATCTTCTTAAATTAATCCGTTACCCTGAAATGATTAACTTATTTTACACTTAACTCGGTACACAACATACGAGTGAACATTTAAAACAATAAACTAGCCGACAAGGTGTTGTAACAGCCATTGCTGTCACATTACAGTAATAATGCTGAGTCTGCAGAATTCATACGGGCCTTTTGGTCACGCGCGTCTGTTGACTTTATGTGGGGTTTTGTAAAATCATCACTTTCGTACTAATTTACTTCAAATGCGATATAATATTTTTAGCTCAAATAAGGTTCTAAATTCGCTTATGTGTTGGTTGAATAGTTGAAATATCATGTGTTTGAGATTTTTTTCTGTCCATATATTGAAGTGAAACTTCTTTAGGCGTGACTAGGAAGTAACTGCCATCTATCGGCTAATTCGGAACTTAAATAACACAAGAAATATTATTAGCAACTCTTTGTTATAAAGTAAAGAAAAAAAAAGAAATGTACGAACCGATTACTGTGATAAGTAACGGATTAAATTAATTATGGTTTAATAGAAGTTTTGGTTATGTATAGTTATTATCTAATAACAGTGGTAGAGCCAAGCTGAAACTATTATTGGTTTCAGCATGAATGGGTCGGCTCGCCCGGGGTAGTACCACCGTCTCATAGAAAACCTACGTACAGTAACAGTGCTTGCATTGTTGCGTTTCGTTCGGTCTGTGAGAGCGCTAGAGGCCCACCTCCCTTCCCCTCTCCTCTCCCCCTTCACTTCCCCTTTCCCCCAAACACAGGCTGGCAACGCACTTTCGACTCCCCTGGTGTTGTTAGTGTCTATGGACGGTGGAGGTCATTTATCATCAGGTGACCCACAAGTTCGTTTGCCAGTAATAACATATAATAATAATAATATTGTTTTAAGAATTTTATGAATACACGTGCAACTGACTCAATATAACCTTAATTTTATAGCATATGTTCGTCCACCTATTTTGTGAGTGAATATTTTCTGAAAGTGCAACTCATAAAAACGAATTTGAAACGATAAATGCCGTTTTTTATTCGCATATGATGTATTTATTTTTAACTTAATCGCTATCTCTTATAACGCCAAAGAAGTTTCATTTCAATCGCGTGTAACGGTTACGCACTCATTTTTAATATTTAGGTTTAATTAGGATGGGCAAAAAAAATTTTTTCTAATTACCGTGAAAATGTCGCTCAAGATGATGAAAATAAATTTTGAGGTTTTAATATTTAAATTAAGCGGCGCCCTTCGTTTCTCATTAAAAAACACAGTGGATTTTTTTTATTTGAAATTTTATATCGTTCTAACAAATTACCGTCTCGTAGAAATTAATATATATTTTTATAGAAAACTGAACGAATCTACAAAAAATCAAATATGACTTTTAGGTAAATCGACTCATTAAAAAGTTATTTAAGGTTAACCTTTATGAAGTTCCCCATTAACCATACTTTTTTTTTAATTCTTATACCATGGAGAAAAACCATGTGGAATTCCTTAACGGATATCCATCCGGATGTATATGCCCGAGCCGCACGGACTAAAACCCCATGATACCTTCTTACACCTTTTGGCCGGGGGAGCAGGGACTATCTAATCGACACTACGTCTGCACCTCCGACAGGTGTTGTTCCCTTCTAAGGGGCCCCAACTGCGGCTTGAGGGGTCAAGATGGAAGACCCCTCAAGCGGGAGTGGTAGTAAATTCCCATACCTAAGTAAGACCTTTACTTCCATCATCTATCGTTTTTATCTAGGTCACACATGTAACTCAGTGCATTTGGCTAAATTAAGGATTAGGGACCATTCTCTCTGCGAATGCGGTCTAGGCGACGGTTCTCCAGTTCGTATGTTCTTTAATTGTTCAAGACTTTCCCTTTATGATGTCCTCCCTCCTTATATTTCCCTGTCCTACTAACCTTACGTGTATCTTAACTTTAGTGAATAATAACCCTTTAATTGTACATCGTTATTTATTAAAATTAACGATATCAAACTTTAATCAGTTTGTCTACTTCTTAATCGTTATGTATATAAGTTTGCCTTTATGTATATTTGTGGTAAACATACGATAACTCGGTCTGAACACAAATTAATTATCTTCGTTTTCGAATTACATCATTTTTGTCCGGTTTCTGAGATACTCGGTTAAACTACCAATAGTTATTGACTTAACAAAGTTATCCATAAGGTAAACTGGAATACTGTTCGCGCCTCTGGGATGGCTCTGCTAAATACCTACAGGATGCCCTAGATAGGTTGCAGAGAAGAGCTGTCCGCATTGTTGATGATGCAGACATTACAAAGTTCATAGAGCCGCTTCAGTTGCGCAGAGAGATTGCTTCACTGAGCCTGTTCTACCGTCTGTATCATGGCGAGTGTTCTGAAGAGTTATTCAAAGTAATCCCTTCCTCTCCTTTTCACAACCGAACTACGCGCGCTCGTCTTCGGAGCCACAGTTTTACCGTAACTCCGATCTGGACACGAACTAAAAAGTTCACTACATCTTATTTTTGCCGTACCGTGAAGCTGTGGAACAATCTCCCGCCTAGTGTGTTCCCTCCTTCCTATAACATGGGGTCTTTCAAGCGTAACGTGAAGAGACATTTACGCAGGCCGGCATGACAGCGACGATCGCCGGTGGAGGTATCTCTCGGTGGTCGCCGTTGTTTTTGGATTGTACTGTGCTTACCATCAGGCACAGTGCAGTCACTTTGCCGTGCTACAATAAAAAAAACTATCAATTGGCCCGTTGAGTTTTACTGGCATTTATCGTATGATTGTGTTTTTAGAAACTCAATTTGACAAGTTATCAAAGCGATAACTTATCAAAAGTTATTTATGTGAAAAGTAGGCAAACAAACTGGTGGATCACCTGATGTTAAGTGATCACCATCGTCCATAGATACTATCAACACCAGGGGAGTCGCAAGTGCGTTGCCAACCTGTGTATGGGGTAGGTGTAGGGAAAGGAAAGAGGGAAAGGCGGTGGGCCTCCGGCGCTCTCACTGGCTGAACGAAACGCAACATTGCAAGCACTGTTACTTCACGTCGATGTTCTGTGAGAGGGCGGTACTACCCCGGGCGAACCGACCCATTCATGCTGGAACTAGTAATAGCTACAGCGTGGCTCTACCACCTTCAATAAACCACCACTTTCTTCACGTAAAAGGTTAGTTATCTATTGTTATAAGTTACTTGCTTTCTCCCGCAGATTCGCTTACTTTAAAGTAGACTTAACTGTAACAGTACCGTTGTTTCTGGATAAAAAATTAAGGCGCTTAAGACGTGAAAGCGCAATAATCAAATAAACATATATTCACATTTTTAATATTAGTTAGGACCTTATTAGAACCTATGTGTTAAATTTGAATTTAAAAATTCGTGTCTCAATATAAGCAGTTTTTAAAATAAATAATATATAATTATTCTATATTTTTACGTAAATTATATATTCATGTTTAATTGTAATTACCGATTGGGAATTATTTTGTATAGTCCATTCGATAGTGTAAAATTGATATAATTTCGTTAAAACTGACGACGGAATTTTTGACAACCCTAAGAGCAAAATCAACCAGCTGTTATGATCAAAATATTAAAAATAAAATATAATCAAAGGCATTAAATTCTGAGTCTTAACGTACGTAGGGACGTAGGTAGGGTCGGCCTAACAGATTCTTCTTTTCTATTTTGCTCTAGACACAGTTATCTCAGTATTCATACCTTTTACACAAGTATTATTCACACGATAATTGATCCATACCCTCTTTGATCATTCTCTGAGACCTTAAGTTTTATGTTCAGTAATATCAGTAAAATTTTGTTTTTAGTAAATAATATAGATAAATTAAAAAAGTGTGTGTGGACTTATGTACACGTGTTGCACGTGTTAGACACGTGTTAGACACGTGTTAGTGTTACTTCTTTGGCGTAATAAGAGAAAAATCTTTTCAAAAATTTTATCTTTCGCCTTATTTTATGTTTGTAGAAAAAACGACACTAATAATAGAAAAAGGTAAATTATAAAAGGTAAATACATTGAAAGTTTTAATACAGTGAAATACAAAGAAACAAAATGTTTACTATAGCTAACTTCAGGATGTCGGTTTTTCGTGACGGTGTGCGCGCACATCGTAATAACTTCAGGGTGCCGGTTTTTCGCGACGGTGTGCGCGCGCATCGTAAAGATTTACTCTGATTATTTTTCTCTAACCCACTAAAAGAAGTATAACTTCAATAATGGTGTACGGTTCTACAATCCTAAGGTGTAATACTGTTTTGCCAGGCAATAAGCTTAAAAACCACGTCAAGCAGGTTTTAATAAAGGATCCATCTTTGTAAATTAAAATTAAATACTAGAAAGAGAAACAATGAGCAATTTGTTATTCAGTTTCAGAGTGACTAAGACCAGTAACCGTTTTTAGGTAATAGACATTTTGAGCACCGTGGGTTTTAAGGTCTAAAGACTAATTATAAGGTAGATCAATATATGAACGATGGTGATGTTTGGACATGACACACCTCTCTGTGCATCCGCCAAAAAGGAATGTAACTATCGATGCTTGTAATATTATGTTCTAGTTGTGCCCGCGACTTCGTCCGCGTTGAACCTGATGTACTTTTCTCTCATACTTAAGTCGTGGCGCCATTATTATTAACTTTTGATAGAGTGGACCGATTTTAATGAAACAAAGACGTGAGTTACTCCCGAGTATATGCTTTATGATTTTCTTATATGAATATTTATTGTGAGCCCAGTATTATATGTATAGATGATGAAAAGATAAACCAGACCGAGTTTCTTGTTAGTTCTTCTCGATGACTGAGTTGCTTTCCGAACCGTTGGTAGCTTTGGCGTTCATGAACCGCATTGTTAAATAACCTAAATTGAATAAAGTATTTTTGATTTTGAATATTACTTGAAAGATAATGTTGTCTGCAAGTGACACCTCTTTCTGTACATTCAGTAAGTCATGATTGTTAGCATGACTATTTGAAATTTTTAAAATTACAAAGTCGAATTTTTTTCCGGCTCTTCTCAAAAACTGAATTGTTTTTATTAACACGCTTTTATTAGCTTCACCTGTATGTATGTGTATAACCGTATGCTTTGAGCTCAATTTTGTCCTACTTTGAACGATCGGGTTTAATTCAAACTTTGCACACCTGTCAATATCGATGACAATGCAATAATTCGAAAAAAAGTTAAAAAAAAATTAACTAAATTTATTACGCTTTTTATTAGCTTCACCTGTATATATGTATGTAACCGACCCCTTTGAGCTCGATTTTGTCCTACTTTGAACGATCAGATTTAATTCAAACTTTGCACACCTGTCAAAGGTCGATGACAATGCAAAATCCGGAAGAAAAAGTTTAAAAATTTAACTAAAAAATTAAAAATAAATAATAGTTTAAAAAAAC
>MU158773.1:2363787-2376032 GCA_015888305.1 Antheraea pernyi | reverse complement strand
AACTAAAAAACAGAAAATAAAATTTAATAAATAAATAAATTAAAAAAAATATATTTTCTGTTTTTTAGTTGGTTTTTTTATGAAAGCGTCTTTTTAGTTTTTTTAAACTATTATTTATTTTTTTGAATCGGTGATTGTATCAACATGAATATTAATAAATTAAAAAAATAAACAGTAAACTTTCGTAAGCACCTTTACAGGTCCCTTAAGCAATAAAGGGTTTTTAATTTCATTTGATTTGCCAGGTAAATCTATAGAAATAAAACTATAGAGACATAAAAACTACTAAATAGATCTCGATCAATGTTTATTTCTTGCGCACTTGGTTGTTATTAAAAAAAAAAAGTTACGAAAAAATATAAACCGCCTTCGATACGTAAAACTAATTAGGCACTAAAAAGCGAAAAGTAACTGAATTATTAAATTAACCAAATTAAATAAAAAAATATTATAAAGATATTTGCACTAACTCTGAATATAACCAATTCAAATAAAAAAAGAATCATTAAAATCGGTTCATAATTGACGGAGATATCGATTTAAAAAAACATACAACCGAAGGTAGTAACCTCCTCCTTTTTCGAAGTCGGTTAAAAATATATTAATTCAATATAAAATATTTAAAGTTTTAAGAAGCTACAAATTTTTAGTAGTGCTTCTACGCGTTCAGCTATGTTTGTTTTCTTGTCGTGTAGAAGTGGGGCAAGCGGTGTTGTGTTGCATTTTTTTTAATTTTTGTACATGAAATATGTTCTTGAGATAATAAACAACACAAACGAAGACGCGGGTATGAGTTAGTAAATAATATTCTCCTTCCACAACGCATGTATTTTTAATAATATTCGTTTGAAATTATGACTCCACAATATCTTCTTAAAAATAAACGGTTCTTTAACATCTCCCACGAATTTTATGTTTCGATGATAATTTTAGATAAAATATCGGTAAATTTTAAAAGGACAAGATATTTTAACGCGGTAATATACGAGCTTATCAATAAATGGGTTCGTGATTACATCAGTTGTTAACATTTGTTTTGAAAGCATAAAAAAATCAAATTTTAAAGTACGTACTCATTTATCCATACTATATTATACATGTTTTAATTAGGTTATGCATAACTAGCGTTTTGGTTGTATAGCCACGCTGAAGCTATTACTGGTTTCCGCATGAATGGGTCGGCTCGCTCGAGGTAGTAGTACCACCCTCTCACAGAAAACCGACGTGAAGTAATTAATAGTGCTTGCATTGTTGCGTTTCGTTCGGTCAGTGAGAGCGCCGAAGGCCCACCCCCCTTCCCCATACCCCCAAACACAGTCTGGCAACGCCCTTGCGACTACCCTGGTGTTGCTAGTATCTATGGATGGTGGTGATCACTTAACATCAGGTGACCCACCCGTTCGTTTGCCTCCTCTTGATATAAAAAAATCTGTGAAATTATACTACAATTAAAACTAAAACCCATAAAAAAGGAAAGTGTATGTTTTTTTGTAAAAATATGTATGTATATTTTTCAGTAAAAAGTGTTAATAATTCTCTGTAGTTAAACAAAGAAAACAACTCACGTATATATTGCTTTGTTAAGCAAAAACCCTAAAGCACCAACAGCGCAAACGTAAAACCCTAAAAGGGAAAGAAAACACAATCAGTTGGTTAAATAAAATCTAAATTAATTAACTCCAGCCGTATCAAAACACGCTGCAGCGCTGTTTGTACCGAATTTCGGCAATCCCTTTTTTTCCCGGTACTCTTTCCGCCAATCCGAAGTTCGATGGTGCTCCGGACTCCGTATTACCATATTAATGAACGGAAGCGTTCTACTGCGAAACTAACATTCGTAATTACTTTTGTCCTGACGCTGCGAGTTACGCCTTTAGGTAGAAAGTATTTTTTTTAATTACAAAGAAAATTAACGTCTCTTTATTAAATAACTTTTTTTTATATCATAGTAGGCAAACGAACAGTTGGGTCACCTGATGTTAAGTGCCCACGCGCGCTGGGCTTCGGAGCCATAGTTTTACGGTAAATCCTATTTGAGCATGAACTAAAAAGTTCGCAACTACTTATCTTTGCCGTACCGTGAAGCTGTGGAACAATCTCCCGGTCAGTGTCCGGTCAGTGTCAGTGTCTCCCGGTGTACCTCCTTCCTGTATCATGGGGACCTTCAAGCGTAACGTGAAAAGACATTTACGCAGGCCGCCATCACAGCGGCGACCGGCTGGATTATACTGTACTCACCATCAGGCACAATGTAGTCACGTTGCTGAGCTACAATAAAAATAAAGTGATCACTACCATAGACATTTGCAATACCAGAAGAATCGCAAGTGCGTTGCCACGCTGTGTTTGGGGGAGGGAGAGTGGTGAAGGGGGAAGGGGGAGGTGGGTTATCCGGCGCTCTCATTGACCGAACGAAACGCGACAATGTTAGTTAGTTAGTTGTTAGTTCACGTCGGTTTTCTGCGGCCCCGGGCGAGCCGACGCATTTATGCTGAAACCAGTAATAGCTCCAGCGTGGTTCTACCACCTCTGGTCTATAACTAACCGACCGACATACCTCTATCATTTTAATTATATATATTAAATGAAGTGCATTGAATTAGTCGACTAATTTAAAAGAAGACAAACTTACAAGGCCTACAGCGAAATCCACATGAAAGACACAAATAAGTAAGTTATAAAATTGTTAATTTATTTAAATTAATAAATAATTGAAGTAATCTCATAAGTAAAACAAAAACGTATATGGAAATTTTATCTGGGAGTTTTTAGTAAATACACCATTAAAAACATATTAATACATGATTTATTTTATATTTCTAATAGCTGCGTTATCCATTATCTTAAGAAAATATTTTATGTTCAGAGGAAAGGACATAAAAAAGAATTTTAAAATAAAAAAAGGTGTGTGTGCGATTCACACACGATAGAAGTGAAACTTCAGTAAATCGACAAAAGAATCGAGATGAATATATATAACAAGGGTAGGATAATTACTAAGTTTATTTGTATAAACATGAATTTATTATGTAACACAACAAGATATAAAAATACTCACAAACACTGTTAACTAATAACACACTACGCTGACTTCTTACTAAAAAGCTGTAATACGCAGCCACATACAGTGTACAGTAGTATTAGCTCATGTACTTTTCACATATACTAACACGCGTTAAATGCTCAAATACAAGCAAGTATTAAACAGTGTGCAATATACATGTGTATGTACAGACCGATATTTGCTCTCTCGCTCTGGCTCACTAATTTTTGTATTTGTGTATCTTACCTGTCGTTTTTTCCGTTGCATCCGGTTTGATACACCGACATTTGCTCTCTCGCTCTGGCTTACAATTTTTTGTATTTGTCTCTCTTACCTGTCGTTTTTTCCGTTGTATCCGGTTTGAAATCACAACGATTCTAAAGAAGTTTCACTTCAAAAATTTGATTTGCTTACAAAATTTCTACTTAAATAAATGTTATTACTATGTTTCCCCTTTTCTACGTATGCGCGCCACACCGTTCGCCCCAGCTAAGAAAATTTGGTGGAAGTTTTGCGAGTACTTTCTACGTGATTTGCGCACAACCGCAGATCCTTTTATTTACAGACTTTCTAATATTTTAAGAGGTATTTCGTGGTAAATAAATCATTATTTTCATGAAATATTATATCATTTTGTATCGAATCGAATGTCAGTGTTATTTATTGCGAGCGACATACAAATAACCTCGTACAAGGTTATTTTCAACAGTACAAATTGATATTCTTGTTTCGGAGGTGGGCTCTTGCTGGGCTTCAAAGATACATATGGGAATATATTACACGTAGCAATGGCGAATGTTAAGATGGATGTGTGGTATAACCAGAAAGAACAAGATTAAGATCGAGTTTGAGTATATCAGAGGAAGTTTGAAAATAGCACCATTGGTAGAGAAGTTAAGAAGTAATAGGTTAGCACAGTGTAACTTGAAAGTTGACAATCAGTTTTCTGATTCCGTGTCAGATGTTCATAAGCCTCTTATCAGGGCTTAAACTTGAATGGAGTATTTTGAAGTTATACATCTTTTGGCGCGTTAGGGAAAAATGATGAGAGTAAATTTTTACGATGCGCGCGTACACCGTCATGAATAACCGACACTCTGAAGTTAGCTATAGTCAACATTTTCTTTGTATTTGTTGTTTGTATTTCTTTATATTAAAACTTTTAATGTATTAAATACCTGTTTTCCATTGTTAGTGTCGTTTTGTTCTACAAACGTAGAATAAGGCTACATATAATTTTTTTATTTTTTTTTTATCTTGTTACGCCAAGGAAATATAACTTCTAACGCGTGTACATAAGTACACACACACACCTTTTTTTTTAATTTTGTTATAGTGTAAATGTATGGAAGACAAATATGTAGACATTCAAGTGATACGCTATACAAAGTTTATTTTAAAAAATTGAGTACATTCAGAAGGTAGTCCATTAACTATTCCAGATATATTCTAAGAATATAATATATCTAAGTAACAGACCATATGATATTAAAGTCATCACCCGTGAACTGCGTTGGACGTGACGTGGAAAGCTGATTTGCGCTCGTCAGTTTTTGCACGGACGCGAAATGACACCCCGAACAATTTTCCCGGCTGAGGTAAAAGATTTTACGGGCTTATTTCTGTCATTTTTTTGATTATTATGACATCCGTAATTTACATAATTATGCACGTATGTATTGCTGATATTGAAGTAATAATGTCTCAATGTTAGTGACATTCGCTAAAAGCATTTAGCAAAGCGTGTATGTGGCATCTGCTTATTTGGCATTTAAATTATAGTAATTAGTATTTAATATATATGCAAAGAAAACGTATTTCTTAAATATTACACTGAGTTTCGTCGCATTTCGGTTACAGGCTTTTTAATAAATTAAGTAGGATAAAAATAGACATAATGTCATGTCAAACTACATTATAAAAACGATAAGAAAAACTGAAGGTAGTAAAAATTGAAAAATAAGTTAGTAATATCGTTTCCTATGTTTACAGGGAGGTTTTTTTTATTAAATTATGTAATTTAACGTAGTTTTAAGTGATCGATTATGTACTTAATAAACTTACTACCACCTGAGACACAATATTACCCAGTTTAGGTGGCAGCGGTCATATGGAGAATCCATCAATTTTTAATTTACTTTTTGATAGTTTGCAGTCCATAATTCTAGTTTGATAGAATGTATAATAATAGTTTTTGTAAGTTTATGATTTTTTTTTATCGTAGCAACGGCGATGTGACTGCACTATGCCTGATGGTAAGCACAGTACAGTCTAAAAACAATGGCGTCCACCGAGTGATGCACTATCCATCGCCGGTCGCCTCTGTTATGCCGGCCTGCGAAAAGCTGGATACGCACAGGCTGATCCCGAAACGCGACCCGCAGAAGCGAATCACTATGACAGGCTTTTTCGCCGTATACATGGTGGTTGCGACCCAGTCATGCTGTAAAACCCTACCACCCCGCTTTCGCCATTGCCTCGTTCATTATTCAGCAGGGTGCACCACGTGCAGGTAAGGTTGGCTTGGGTGTCTCAAGCCTTATGCCTTTAGGTGACGGACCGGACGCGGGGGCGCCCGTTGCCACGAAAGGAAGGCCCGTTTAGGCAGAGCCCGACTTTAGCCGCCGCTCTACAAGAAGAGCATAGGGAATAACTACTTCCTGGGAGGAGGGTCCCCTACCTACCATCTACGGGTGACCCAAGCGCGTGGCCAGGGATGTGGCGTATGCTAGCCGTGAAACCGCTCCCTGGTCCACATTCGCGCTGAGCAGAAGAGGGGTTTTTAGTGAGTAAGAGTCTCACATAACCCTCGCGCTGTCCCCCGGCAGTGCGAGGTGTATCCCTTCAGGATTTGCCCCTCTATAAAAAAAAGGATATCTCAAGTCTTATGATGTTATTCGACACCCCTTACGCCCCAAAACCTTTTATGGTCAACTTCTTTACTATTGTATATCACCTGTAATAAGTTATAATTACTTGTAAAATAATATAACAGCACCGTATTGTATTGTATTTCATATTTTTAAATGTAAAGATGTAAGTTTATTGGCAATAAAAATTACTAGTATTATTATTTCTATGTCTACAAAGCAACACGTAGAAGTTCGATTCTTTTTTCCAATGATTATCTTGTACTAGCCGGCCTGGCGGACGTGGTCCTGCGTTGATAATTTAAAACAAAATTTCATCAAAATCGGTCCAGTCGTTTAAGAGGAGTTCAGTGATATACACACGTACAGAAGAAGTTTATATATAAAGATATACAACTAACTTTTGTCTTCGGTTTCCCTCGAATTAATCTTGATTTGACCTTTTTCGTAAATGAACCTTTTCCTTTTTTGTACTCTTGGCAACATGTGTACTAAATTTCATTTAGAACTAGTTAGTATTCCGAACTGGTATTCATTTTGATGCTCATAAGCATCTTCTTAGAGCATAAGTTGAATAAAGCATGTCTGATTTGATTTGACTTGATTAACGATAAAGCATCCTATAATTTTACGACTCTACAGCGGGTTTTATTCACGGTAATTGGATTAGTTAGTAACCATGACCTTATGACTAAACTTGTAATTAAGTACATAGTCAAATTCGTTCCAAGCCCCCAAATCATACATCATAATTTGTACAAAAAGTTAAAATTAAAAAAGTAATTCTGTAAAAAAAATAATAAATAATGTAAGTCAGCGAAGTTATGAGTGAAAAACATATTAATTATGTGGAACACTAAAATGCACAAATGCTAATGCATTCTCATAAACTGCTAATGTCATGTACCAAAACGTCTACCGTAAGTTCAGTCAATTAGTCCCCCGCATTAGAACAATGGGACGACATAAAGCAGACAGTAAAAGAACCATTTAGAAAGGAGCGTACACGAGACCCCATTAAAACCGAATACGTGCGGATAATAAGGAAATGGCTTCGGAATAATCCCGTAAACCAATCAGTATGTAAATACGTTAGGACGTGGCGGGCATTTGTCATTTCACCGTGTTCCGATTCCATTAATATTCAATCGTTAGACATGTATCTCGTTATCGCGGTCTCTTCGCGTATTTATCTGACACTAGTAATTTCCCTCGGTTTCGTACGGTTGTTGAAGTGAAAACTTCTTTCGGCGCGATGAGCATATTTTTGGCAGGCCACAAATTGGTATTGCCCTTTCGCGGCTTTCATCAGATTCGATCAACAATAACTAGATAACGGGGTCGGCGCGAAAAATACGTCTCGGTAAATAAGAGCTCACTTGAAATGTGTGCCCTTATTTTGTTTAGTTTGTTTGAAACACAGCCAATGTAAGCCCGTTTCACATGCCGCAGTGTATTCAAAAGATGCAAAAATAATACCCGAAAAAGCAATTTAACGGCTGGAGTATCTTACTTTCGCTAAATACATGTTGTATAAGTTGTATTTTAAGCTTTAAACTAACTAATAATATCAAATTTTGAACAAAATTACCGATTTTAAACCTGTGATACAAATGTTTGGCCTCACCAGACACAAACACACACAATAA
The DNA here is from genome assembly GCA_015888305.1 of Antheraea pernyi. Taxonomy (NCBI): domain Eukaryota; kingdom Metazoa; phylum Arthropoda; class Insecta; order Lepidoptera; family Saturniidae; genus Antheraea; species Antheraea pernyi. The sequence goes on along the minus strand of MU158773.1, from coordinate 2,368,470 downwards.
CGGGAAAATGTACTTTATTCATTACGCATTACGGTTGAATTCACACTAAATGTTGTTTATGTTATCTTTTCTTTAGTGAGGGGAATAATTTATTACTTTGCTCGTTTTATCGTAAGTATTACATAATATTTTGGACATTTGTGACTTTATTACAAGGTGTTATGGTTGTAATTAGGTTGAACTTAAAACAGTTTTAACACTTTTTTTCTTAGTAAACAAATAGCTACACATAAGTATATATTTACGCGGACGGCTTTTAGCTTCGATTTGTACGTGACCCTTTATCTAGTTATTGTTGATCGAAGTTCTTCAGATAAGCGAAGCGTAGTATAGGGAGTATTACAGCTCATCATACGTTTGATTGATTAATATACTTTATAAAAATGTATATAATTTTGTAGGTGGTAGAGCCACGCTAAAGCTATTACTGATTTCAGCATGACTAGGTCGGCTCGCCCGGGTTACTACCACTCTCTCACAGAAAACCGTCGTGAAGTAACAGTGCTAGCATTGTTGCGTTTCGTTGGGTCAGTGAGAGCGCCAGAGACCCACTTCCCTTTCTCAATTCCCTGTATATAATATTGTAAGTGCATTGCAGTGTTGATTTCCATCACGACTAACCACAAACAAATGAATGAGTTTTACTGCAATTTTAAATAAATGTAACTCTAAGGAACAGAAAGTTAGAACGGGTTCAACTGTGAGTAACACCGGCATTAAATTAAAATAACAACTAAATTTCTAAGTAAGAAGTTCGATCGAGAATGTAAATAATGTACGTACAATATACGGTTTACAAGATTTATAGTTCGACCTTTCCCGTTGGATGGAGTTGTTCGAGACAAATCATGAGTACCCAGCGATAGGACGGTCAGGTTTGAAGGTAAACGATCGGTGAGGTTAACCGCGATACATTCGCTTTAAGTTACGACATTGTTTGAGTAAGGGATTGTTTACTAGGGTCTTATTGGTGGCTGAGCATTTCATTTTCACTTTTCTTTATTGATTGAAACGTTTCGTATGATATGAAATCTTTTTGGAGTGAACACTTCTTTAAGCGCGTTTTTTTGGCAGGAGATAGATTTATTATTTCGCGTCATGGAATGCTAGTAATCGTCACCGATCGTTTTGCGTTTGCGTGGCTTACGTCAACCTGGTGACGGGTATTAAGATATTTTTGTAGGTGGTAGAGCCCCGCTGAAGCTATTACTGGTTTCAGTATAAATGGGTCGGCTCACGTGGGGTACTACCACCCTCTCACAAAAAACCGATGTGAAGTAACAGTGCTTGCATTGTTGTGTTTCGTTCGGTCAGAGAGAACGCCGGAGGCCCACCTCTCCTCCTCTCTTCCCTCCTTCCTCCTCCTCCCTCTACCCCTTATCCCCTTCCCCCCAAACACAGGCTGGCAACGCACTTGCGACTCCTCTGGTGTTGCAAGTGTCTATGGACGGCGGTGATCACTTGACATAAAAAAAAAAATTATACGGCCCTGTGTACATGTAATATTGATATTTTGTATCTCGTCATACAGTTCTTTGTTTAATAGACTTTATAAAAAATATAGATATATAATTATTGCTCCAAGTGCCGATAGATATGAAAACCACACTAAGGTTAATATAATTTCAATGAACAAATTCTGAAATTTAAATATTGCCATTCACCTTATAATTAATATGAAAATCCATTTTCACTTCTGTCGTGTCCTTATGACTGCCTCGATTTTTTTTAAATTTATTTATTTATTTGGAAGACTAACAGCTATAATATACAATAATTTGTGGTTAGAATAGACATATGAAGCCATTTACTAGTCCTCACCGATAAATAACAAAATACAAACACTTACATTATTGGGTACTAAATGAACCTAATAATAATAAAACAAGAAAATATTAATTATTGTTTGCGATCGCCATCATTAAGCACTTCCTATTTAAAAAATCGTCGCAAATACTTAATTGTTCCTACTTTATAGGGATGATCGGATGTAAGGGATCTGGGGTGAAAGGGGTGTCGAATAACATCATAAGACTTGAGACACCCAAGCCAACTCACCTGCACGTGGTGCACCCGGCTGAATAAAGAACGAGGCAAAGGCGAAAGCGGGGTGGTAGGGTTTTACAGCCTGACCGGGTCGCATGGCGAAAAAGCCCGTCATAGTGATTCGCTTCTGCGGGTCGCGTTTCGGGATCAGTCTGTGCATAGCCAGCTTTTCGCAGGCCGGCATGACAGTGGCGACCGGCGATAGATAGTGTATCACTTCGTGGTCGCCATTGTTTTTGGATTGTACTGTGCTTACCATTAGGCATAGTACAGTCATTCATCATTGACCGTGCTTACAATAAAATAAAAAATCAATATTACAAAAAATTAAAAAAAAAAATCACAGCTGTAATTCTTTTTTGGAAATAAATAAAGAAAAACATAACACTCATAAACAGCATGTATATATACGTGTTATACCGAGCGCTAACAAGTAAAGTGCTGACGCAGAGCACTGGACGACGTGTGCACATCGCCACTTAGAAACAGCCAGGTGGGGGAAAGTGCTGACTCCAACCACGAGGCACCAGGAACGTGGTTACGTGACCGCGCACCGGCACTTCGATATACACATCGATCGGGTCATTACGTTAAGGTTTTCTATTAAGTAATTATATGTAATTATTTCTTTTAATAAATTTATATTTTATAATTCGGTTTTTTTAGTCCTCCGGTTGCAGCTTACGTAATTCTATATCCTTATTTGCTTTCAGCACAAAGTTTAAAACTTTTCTACTTTCAATACAAATAACTTAGCCTGTTATTCTACGACTTTCTATTATTATTTATATGTATGTATATATATGTATGAGTGTCTGTATTTATATATTCATTGTTCCCTATTATTAATATATATGTACTTATCATGTCATATTTCATATTAAACTTCTATTACCATTTTTTTTTTCCAAACTTATATAGCTTCACTACACGAAACACTACATAACATTTAATATGCACACCATCTTTCGGTGCGCACATAACACTCTGGGTCCCGAATGAAAATCAGCGCTGAAGCCTAGCCTACTAGCCTCCAACAGCACACACGCTGACTCGGGGCTCATTTGCCACACACACTATTAACCATCAATTTGTATTTCTATTTTTCATTGTTTATATGTATATTTTTTCTTTTTTTAATTGTACGTGTTTCATATTTACTTATGTATGTTGCAAATAAATGGCTTTTCTTTCTTTAATTTACGCTTATCATCACTAATATTATGAACGTGAATGTGGGTTTGTTTGTTACACTTCCACGCTTCAACTAATTAGTCCGATCACGATATATGGTACCTTTCATCTAAATAAAAGCACATTTCACATAGTATAGGTCAAATCTTTTGCAGGTGGTAGAGCCACGGTGAATCTATTACTGGTTTCAACATGAATGGGTTGGCTCGTCCGGGGTAGTAACACCCTCTCATAGAAAACCGACGTGAAGTAATAGTTGCGTTTCGTTCGGTCAGTAAGAGCGCCGGGCACTTCTCTTTCCCCCTCCCCCCAAATACAGGCTGGCAACGCACTTGCGACTGTCCTGATGTTGCAAGTGTCTATGGACGGTGGTGATCACTTAATAGCAGGTGACCCGCTTGTTCGTTTGCCTCCTATGATATAAAAAAAAAATCTTCATTTATGCATGCGAGTCGCGAACAAAAGCTACTATGTGGTATACATGTATGCACGCACGATTAGATATTTCGTTTGCATAGTTAATGATATATAATTTGCGTAATTGGCATATATAGTTACATATCTATATATTAATACGTGAAGCCCAATTTTTGTATCCCTTTTTGAGAGAAATGCGTGAACGGATGAACGTGAAACATGGCATAATTAAAGTTTATAGGGAGTAGAAGTGCAGAAAGCTATTTATTTTGTATAAAATGCATTAGAAGTACATTCAATTAATTAAAATATGCATTACTCACACTACTGCTTCAATTTTACACACATGTAAATAAAAAAGACATTTTGACATCTGTCAATAAAGGACTTCAAAAAAGGTTGTGAAGGAGGTTGCTATGCTCGACTGTATGTATTATTTTACTCTTACATTCCAATTACCCTTTTTCATTCTACATTCAACAACGATATTATAACATACAACTATTATTATAATATGTATCCCTTTAAAAAAACAATGAACTATGGTCGAATGTCGACCACTGGACGCCCACTAGTATACATAGTTCGTCAACTTTGACAACTTTGCGTTGATTGTCAATCCGGTTGTCGGTCTTCCGCGCTCATCACCAAGCCCAGTGGAGTTGTATAAGTTCAATTAATGTTTCATTACGCTAAAATTAAAAGATTGTTATAAAGCAACCACTGAACCTACTTACTAAATAACTTATAACCACTAGTCGTCTCAAAATATTGAATAACGTTATTTTATTTAACTTTTTTTTCTCTATATTCTGTATATAAGATAAATTACTACGATGTTTCCTATTAATATAGAGTTATCTATACGTATACTATAATAATATTATAATGAGGTAAAGTTTGTGACTTTGTGACGTTGTGGCGTAGTAGGGGGTAATCTCAGGAACTACTGGTCCGATTTGAAAAATTCTTTGGGTGTTATATAGCTCATTTATCGAGGAATGTTATAGTATATATATATATATA